>JAREIS010001763.1:0-18025 GCA_030060385.1 Muscicapa striata striata
ATCCCAGACCGAAAACCAAACAGACCTGAAAATCCAAATCCCAAAATCCCAAACCTGAAAATCCCAAAATCCCAGACCGAAAAATCCCAAAATCCCAAACCTGAAAATCCCAGACCTGAAAATTCAAACTTGAAAACCCAAGCCCAAAATCCAGCCCCAAAATCCCAAATCTGAAAATCCCAAATCTGAAAATCCAATCTGAAAATCCAAACCCCAAATCCCAACCTGAAAATCCAAATCTGAAAATCCCAAACCCAAATCCCAGCCCAAAATCCCAAATTCAAACCTGAAAATCCCAAATTGGATTTTTTGAGGGATTTTGGGATTTTTGGGGGAATTTGGGATATTTTGGAATATTTTGGAGATATTTTGGATCTTTCCGGATATTTTGGGATTTTGGGGATATTCTTGACTTTGGGACTTTTTTGGGGTGAATTTTCAGTATTTGGGACTTTTAGATCTTTGGAATTCTTGATATCTTTGGCTCTTTAGAATTTGGGACATTTTGAACCTTGGATATTTTGAACTTTGGGGACTTTTGGATTACTTTGCCATTTAAATTTTGGATATTTTGGGATTTGGCATTGGATACTTTTGGACATTTTTGAACCTTTGGACATTTCTGAACTTTGGGATTTTGGATATTTTGGGCATTTTAAATATTTTAGGGTATCTGGGATTCTTTTGGAGATACTTTGGGACATTTTGAATCCTTGGACATTTTGAATCCTGGGGACTTTAGATAATTTTGGCCATTTAAATCTTTGGGATATTCTGGGATCTTTTGGTCTGTGGGATTTTGGGATGCCTTGAATCCTTGACATTTTGAACTCCTTTGGATCTTGGAATTCTAGGAATATCTAAAATATTCTTTGGATACTTTGGGATATTTTGGATATTTTGGGTTTTAGATATTTTGAACTTTGGAACATTTTGGAATTTGGGGATCTTTGGATATTTTGAGATATTTGAGATATCTTTGAGATATTTTGGGATATTTATTTTTGCGAATTTTTTTTTAAAAATTTTTTTTATATTTTTGTTTTTTTTTTTCCCCGCAGGTGCTGTACTGGCTCGAGGGCTGGGTCGGGGAGCGCTCCCGCCGCCAGGCCCCGCCCCCCGGGACCCCCGAGACCCCGGGACCGCCCCCGGGACCCCCCTGACCCCCGGGCCCCCTCGGTGCTGACGGTACCGGGCCAGGCCGGGGGCGCTGCCGGGGGCCGGGGCCCTGAGCCGCACGGCTGCAGGTTCAGGTGTTCAACGGGCGGGGCGGGACCCCGAGCGCCGAGATCCGGGTTCCACACCCCGAGGGAGGTGAGAGACCCGGGAACCCCAAAATGGGGAATCGGGACCCCAAAATGGGGAATTGGGATCCCAAAATGGGGAATCGGGACCCCCAAATGGGGAATTGGGTCCCCAAAATGGGGAATTGGGATCGTGGGATGGGGGATTTGGGGATTGAGACCCCGGGACCCCCGAGCGCCGAGATCCGGTTCCACACCCCCGAGGGAGGTGAGAGACCCCCGGGACCCCCAAATTGGGGAATTGGGACCCCAAAATGGGGAATTGGGACCCCAAAATGGGGAAATGGGATCCCAAAATGGGGAATTGGGTCCCCAAAATGGTGAATTTGGGGTATTGAGACCCCCGGGAACCCCGGGAGATGAGAGACCCCCGGGAACCCCGGGACAGGGAATCGGGACCCCAAAATGGGGAATTGGGATCCCAAAATGGGGAATTTGGGGATTGAAATAACCCCCGGGACCCCCGAGCGCCGAGATCCGGTTCCACACCCCCGAGGGAGGTGAGAGACCCCCGGGAACCCCAAATTGGGGAATCGGGACCCCAAAATGGGGAATTGGGACCCTAAAATGGGGAATTTGGGGATTGAAATAATCCCTAAAATGGGGAATTTGGGGTATTGAGACCCCCGGGAACCCCAAAATGGGGAATTGGGATCCCAAAATGGGGAATTGGGACCCCAAAAAGGGAAATTGGGGATTGAAATAACGCCTGGGACCCCCGAGGGAGGTGAGAGACCCCCGGGACCCTGGGACGGGATCGTGGGATGGGGGATTGGGACCCTAAAATGGGGAATTGGGGATTGAAATAATCCCTAAAATGGGGAATTTGGGGTATTTAGACCCCCGGGAACCCCAAAATGGGGAATCGGGACCCCAAAATGGGGAATTGGGACCCCAAAAAGGGAAATTGGGGATTGAAATAACGCCTGGGACCCCCGAGGGAGGTGAGAGACCCCTGGGAATCCCGAAACGAGGAATTGGGACTCCAAAATGGGGAATCGGGATCCCAAAATGGGGAATTGGGGTCATGGGATGGGGGATTTGGGGATTGAGACCCCCGGGACCCCCGAGCGCCGAGATCCGGTTCCACACCCCCGAGGGAGGTGAGAGACCCCCGGGACCCCCAAAATGGGACCCCAAAATGGGGAATCGGGACCCCAAAATGGTGAATTTGGGGTATTGAGACCCCCGGGAACCCCGGGACGGGGAACCGGGACCCCAAAATGGGGAACTGGGACCCCAAAATGGGGAATTGGGATCCCAAAATGGGGAATTGGGGATTGAAATAATCCCCGGGACCCCCGAGGGAGGTGAGAGACCCCCGGGAACCCCGGGAACCCCGAAACGGGATCGTGGGATGGGGGATTGGGACCCTAAAATGGGGAATTTGGGGATTGAAATAATCCCCGGGACCCCCGGGAACCCCGGGACGGGGAACCGGGACCCCAGAATGGGGAACTGGGACCCCAAAATGGGGAATCAGGACCCCAAAATGGGGAATTGGGACCCTAAAATGGGGAATTTGGGGATTGAAATAATCCCCGGGACCCCCGGGAACCCCGGGAACCCCGAAACGGGGAATCGGGACCCCAAAATAGGGAGTTTGGGGATTGAGACCCCCGGGAACCCCGGGACGGGGAACCGGGACCCCAGAATGGGGAACTGGGACCCCAAAATGGGGAAATGGGATCCCAAAATGGGGAATTGGGACCCCAAAATGGGAAATTGCCCCATGCCCATTTTTGGGGTCCCGCAGTGCCCGTTTTGGAGGGTGTTTTTTGGGGTCCCCGTGCCCATTTTTGAGGTCCCCGTGCCCATTTTTGGGGTCCCCGTGCCCATTTTTGGGTGTTTTTGGGGTCCCCGTGCCCATTTTTGGGGTCCCATGCCCATTTTTGGGGTCCCGCAGTGCCCATTTTGGGGGGTGGTTTTTGGGGTCCCCGTGCCCATTTTTGGGTGTTTTTGGGGTCCCCGTGCCCATTTTTGGGGTGTTTTTGGGGTCCCGCAGTGCCCGGCCCCCCCGAGGAGCTGCGCCTGGAGCGTCTCGGGGACTCGGCGCTGGCGCTCGAGTGGCGGCGGCCGCGGCTCCCGAACGGGATCCTGAGCGGGTTCCTGCTCCAGTACAGACTGGGTGAGCACTGGGAGCACTGGGAGGGGGGGATCCTGAGCGGGTTCCTGCTCCAGTACAGACTGGGTGAGCACTGGGAGCACTGGGGGCACTGGGACAGGGCACTGGGGGCACTGGGAGGGGGCGTCCTGAGCGGGTTCCTGCTCCAGTACAGACTGGGTGAGCACTGGGAGCACTGGGAGCACTGGGACAGGGCACTGGGGGCACTGGGAGGGGGCGTCCTGAGCGGGTTCCTGCTCCAGTACAGACTGGGTGAGCACTGGGAGCACTGGGAGCACTGGGACGGGGCACTGGGAGCACTGGGGGGGGGCACTGGGAGCACTGGGAGGGGATTCTGGGGAGCACTGGGGGCACTGGGAGGGGGCACTGGGAGCACTGGGAGGAGTTCTGGGGGGTACTGGGAGCACTGGGACAGGGCACTGGGGGCACTGGGAGGGGGGGTCCTGAGCGGGTTCCTGCTCCAGTACAGACTGGGTGAGCACTGGGAGCACTGGGAGTGTTTTTTTTGTTAATTTTGGGCCGTTTCGGGTCATTCCAGGCTGGGTTTTTTGGGTCAATTTGGGGCCGTTTTGGGCCATTCCGGGCTGGGTTTTTGGGGTTAATTTGGGCCATTTCGGGCCATTCCGGGCTGGGTTTTTGGGGTTAATTTGGGGCTGTTTCAGTCTATTCCGGGCTGAGCTTTTTAGGTCAATTTGGGGCCATTTCGGGCCATTCCGGGCTGGGTTTTTGGGGTCAATTTTGAACCGTTTCGAGCCATTTCGGGCTTTTTTTTTTTTTTTTTTTCTGAATTCTCGGCCGTTTCGGGCCATTCTGGACTGGGAATTTTTTTTTTTTTTTTTTTTTTTTTTTTTGGGGAGGGAGTGGGGTTTCCCTGACATGGCTGCTCCCTTCCCCCCACAGAGAACCAGACGGAGGGGGAGGGGCTGGAGATCTCCTTCCTCCCGGGACCCTGAACGCGACCCTGGCCCGGCTGGAGCCGCGCGGGCGGTACCGGCTGGAGCTGCGCGCGCGCACCCGGCACGGCCCCGGCGCGCCCCTGGTGCGCATCGGCAGCCTCGCCCCCGAGCCCGGTGCGCGCCCCGGAACCGCGGGGGGGGACCCCGAAACTGGGCGGGGTTGGGGGGATCGAGAGTTACCGGGGGGAGCCAAAAAACCAACCCCGAAACTGGGCGGGGATGGGGGTCGAGAGTTACCGGGGGAGCCAAAAAACCGGCCCCAAAAACAGCGGGGGGACCCCGAAATCCGGCCCCGAAAAGAGCGGGGGGACCCCAAAAACTGAGTGGGATTGGGGGGATCGGGAATTACCGGGGGACCCCGAAACTGGGTGGGGTTGGGGGGATTGAGAGTTACTGGGGGAGTTAAAAACCAACCCCGAAACCGGGCGGGGTTGGGGGGATCGGGAGTTACCGGGGGGAGCCAAAAAAACAACCCCGAAATCGCGGGGGGACCCCGAAACTGGGCGGGGTTGGGGGATCGAGAGTTACCGGGGAGCAAAAACCGGCCCCGAAACTGGGCGGGGTTGGGGGATCGAGTTACCGGGGGACGCCAAAAACCGGCCCCAAAAACAGCGGGGGACCCCGAAACTGGGTGGGGAGGGGGATCGGGAATTACCGGGGGGAGCCAAAAAACCAACCCCGAAACCGCGGGGGGGGACCCCGAAACTGAGTGGGATTGGGGAATCGGGAATTACCGGGGGACCCCGAAAACCGACCCCAAAACCGCGGTTTTGGGGTGACCCCCCGGGATTTTTGGGGTGACCCCCCTTGGATTTTTGGGATGACCCCCCCCTTTGGGGAGGGGATTTTTGGGGTGACCCCCCGGGATTTTTGGGATGACCCCCCCGGGAGTTTTGGGGTGACCTCCCCGGGATTTTTGGGGTGACCCCCCCTGGATTTTTGGGGTGTCCCCCCCGGGATTTTTGGGGTGACCTCCCCGGGATTTTTGGGATGACCCCCCCGGGAGTTTTGGGGTGACCTCCCCGGGATTTTTGGGGTGACCTCCCCTGGATTTTTGGGATGACCTCCCCGGGAGTTTTGGGGTGACCCCCCCGGGATTTTTGGGCTGACCTCCCCGGGATTTTTGGGGTGACCCCCCGGGATTTTTGGGGTGACCCCCCGGGATTTTTGGGGTGACCCCCCCTTTGGGGAGGGGATTTTTGGGGTGACCCCCCCCGGGATTTTTGGGGTGACCCCCCCGTGCCCCCCCAGTGCTGCCCGTGCTCAGCACAGTCGGATTTGGGGAGGTGGGCGAGGATTTCACGGAGCTGCGCTGGACCCTGGCCCAGCCCCAGGCAAACATCGAGTTCGAGGTCGAGTACATGAGCAAAACCAGTAAGGGACTGGGGGACTGGGAGGGACTGGGAGGGACTGGGACTGGGGGATTGGGGGACTGGGGGGATTGGGAGGGACTGGGAGGGGGGGGGGACTGGGGGACTGGGAGGGACTGGGAGGGGATTGGGAGGGGATTGGATTGGGGGACTGGGGGAACTGGGAGGGACTGGGAGGGGACTGGGAGGGGTTTGGGAGGGACTGGGAGGGGATTGGGGGACTGGGAGGGGTTTGGGAGGGACTGGGGGGACTGGGAGGGACTGGGTGGGACTGGGGGACTGGGGGAATGGAAGGGGAATTGGGGGATTGGGGGACTGGGAGGGGATTGGGGGTAACTGGGAGGGGACTGGGAATGGACTGGGGGAAGTGGGAGGGAATGGAGGGGAATTGGGGGACTGGGAGGGGATTGGGGGTAACTGGGAGGGACTGGGAATGGACTGGGAGGGAACTGAGGGGACTCAGAGGGGATTGAGGCTGAATGGGAGGAACTGGGGGAATTGGGAGGGACTGGGAGGGACTGGGGGACTGGGAATGGACTGGGGGAAGTGGGAGGGAATGGAGGGGAATTGGGGGACTGGGAGGGACTGGGAGGGGATCGGGGGAACTGGGAATGGACTGGGAGGGAACTGGGGGACTGGGAGGGGATTGAGGCTGAATGGGAGGAACTGGGGGAATTGGGAGGGACTGGGAGAGACTGGGAGGGACTGGGGGAACTGGGAAGGGATTGGGAGGGAACTGGGGGACTGGGAGGGAACTGGAGGGGATTTGGGAGGGACTGGGATGGGATTGTGGGGGACTGGGAGGGACTGGAGGGGACTGGGAATGGACTGGGAGGAATTGGGGGACTGGGGGATTGGGGAGGTTTTGGGGGATTGTGGGGAATTTTGGGAGGGATTTTGGGGATTTTGGAGGATTTCAGGGGTTTTTGGGGGATTTTGGGGAGATTTTGGGGGATTTTGGGGATTTTGGAGGGATTTTGGGGGGTTTTTGGAGGGATTTTGGGGATTTGGGGGATTTTGGAGGGATTTCAGGGGTTTTGAGGGGAATTTTTGGGAGGATTTTGGGGAGATTTTGGGGTTTTTAGAGGGATTTTGGGGAATTATTGGGGGATTTTTGGGGCAGATTTTTGGGATTTTTGGGGGATTTTTGGAGGATTTTAGGTAGATTTTGGGGAATTTGGGGGATTTTGGGGTTTTGGGGATATTTTGGGTATTTTTGAGGGATTTTTTTTGGGTGGATTTTGGGGATTTTCAGGGGATTTCTTTTGGGGATTTTGGGGGATGTTTGGGGATTTTGGTGGATTTTTGGTGGATTTTTTGGGGAAGAAGGGTATTTTTGGGGAGATTTTTGGGGGAAGAGGGTATTTCGGGGGGAATTTTTTTGATGGAAGGGGGGTATTTTGGTGGGATTTTTTGGGGGGGAAGGGGTTCTTTTGTGGGATTTTTTGTGGGGATTTTTGGGGAAGGGGCTATTTTGGTGGGATTTTGGGGGGAAGGGGGTATTTTGGTGGGATTTTTTTTGGGGGGAAGCGGGTATTTCGGGGAGATTTTTTTGGAGGGAAGGGGGCTATTTTAGGGGAATTTTTTGCAGGAAGGGAGGATTTTGGTGGGGATTTCTTTTGGGGGATATTTTTGGGACTAGGATTTTTTTTTTGGGGGTGGTATTTTGGTGGGATTTTTTTTTGCGGGGAAGGGGCTATTTTAGGTGGATTTTTTTGTGGAAAAAGAGGGATTTTGAGGGTCTCCCATCCCTCCACAACCCCTCCCCTCCCCTCCCCCTTAGCGGAGGAGCCCTGGCGCTCCTCGGGCCGGGCTAACTCCTCCCTGGGGCGGTACCGGCTGGGGGACCTGCGGCCCGGGACCTCGTACCGGGTGCAGTTCGTGGGGAGGAACCACTCGGGGGAGCGCGTGGCCTTCTGGGAGAGCGAGGTGCAAACCAACGGCACCAGTGAGCCCCGAGCCGGCCTGGGGGGAGCCCCAAAAGTGCCCTGAATCACCCCAAAAACTGCCCTGAATCAGCCCCAAAAGTGCCCTGAATCAACCCCAGAAGTGCCCTGAATCACCCCAAAAGTGCCCTGAATCAGCCCCAGAACTGCCCTGAATCAGCCCCAGAACTGCCCTGAATCAGCCCCAAAAGTGCCCTGAATCACCCCAAAAACTGCCCTGAATCAGCCCCAGAACTGCCCTGAATCAGCCCCAGAACTGCCCTGAATCAGCCCCAAAAGTGCCCTGAATCACCCCAAAAACTGCCCTGAATCAGCCCCAGAACTGCCCTGAATCAGCCCCGAAACTGCCCTGAATCAGCCCCAAAACTGCCCTGAATCACCCCCGAAATTGCCCTGAATCAGCCCCAAAATTACCCCGAAATCAGCCCCAGAACTGCCCTGAATCACCCACAAAATTACCCCGAAATCACCTCCTGAACTGCCCTGAATCACCCACAAAATTACCCCAAAATCACCTCCAGAACTGCCCTGAATCACTCCCAAGAGTGCCCTGAATCACCCCCGAAATTGCCCTGAATCACCCCCAAAATTACCCCGAAATCAGCCCCAGAACTGCCCTGTATCACCCACAAAATTACCCCGAAATCACCTCCTGAACTGCCCTGAATCAGCCCCAGAACTGCCCTGAATCAGCCCCAAAATTACCCCGAAATCACCCCCAAAATTACCCTGAAATCAGCCCCAGAACTGCCCTGAATCACCCCCGAAATTGCCCTGAATCAGCCCCAAAATTACCCCGAAATCACCCCCAAAATTACCCTGAAATCACCCCCAAAATTACCCTGAAATCACCCCCAGAACTCCCCTGAATCACCCACAAAATTACCCCGAAATCACCTCCAGAACTGCCCTGAATCACCCCCAAAAACTGCCCTGAATCAGCCCCAAAATTACCCCAAAATCACCTCCAGAACTGCCCTGAATCAGCCCCAAAAGTGCCCTGAATCACCCCCAAAACTGCCCTGAATCACCCCCAGAACTGCCCTGAATCAGCCCCGAAATTGCCCTGAATCACCCCCAGAACTGCCCTGAATCACTCCCAAAATTACCCCAAAATCACCCCCAGAACTGCCCTGAATCACCCCAAAAACTGCCCTGAAATCACCCCCAAAATCACCCCGAAACACCCCCCAAATCACCCTGTAAACATCCTGAAATAAACCTGAAAATCACCCGAAAATCCCCCAAATAAACCTGAAATCACCCGAAAACTCCCCAAAATAAACTTGAAAATCACCTGAAAACTCCCCAAAACCACCCTGTAAACCTCCGGAAATAAACCTGAAAAATCACCCCGAAACTCCCCAAAATAAACCTGAAAATCACCCCAAACCCCCCCCCAAAATCACTCTAAACCCCCCAAAAATCACCCTGTAAACCTCCCGAAATAAACCTGAAAAATCAGCCGAAACCGCCCCAAAATAAACCTGAAAATCACCCCAAACCCCCCCCCCAAAATCACCTAAACCCCCCCAAAATCACCCTGTAAACCCCGAAATAAACCTGAAAAATCGCCCAAAAACTCCCCAAAATCACCTTGCAAAATCACCCTAAATGACCCCCAAAATCATCCCAAAACCCCCCCAAAATAAACCTGAAAAATCACCCGAAAACTCCCCAAAATAAACCTGAAAAATCACCCTAAAGCCCCCCCAAAATCACCCCGGAAATCCCCCAAAATCACCCTAAAATACTCCCGAAATAAACCTGAAAAATCGCCCGAAAACTTCCCAAAATCACCCCAAAACCCCCCAAATCACCCCAAAATCCCGCCCGGATCCCCCCCGGAGCTGGGATATCCTGGGGGGTCCTAAAGAGACCCCGAAGTCCCCGCAGAACCCCCAAAATCACCCCAAAACCGCCGTAAATCACCCCAAAAATCATCCCGAAAACCCCCAAATCACCCCAAAAATCATCCCAAGACCCCCAAATCACCCCAAAAATCATCCCAAAATCCCCCAAATCACCCCAAAAATCATCCCAAGACCCCCCAAAACCCCCCAAAATCCAGCCCGGATCCTCCCCCCGCCAGAGCTGGGATATCCCGAGGGTCCCCGGGGGTGTCCCCAAAATCCCGGGGGTGTCCCCAAAATCCCGGGGGTGTTCCCAAAAATCCCCGGGGGTGTCCCCAAAAAAGCCCGAGGGTGTCCCCAAAAATCCCCGGGGGTGTCCCCAAAATCCCTGGGGGGTCCCCAAAATCCCCGGGGGTGTTCCCCAAAATCCCCAGGGTGTCCCCGGAAGTGCCGGGAATGTCCCCAAAAACCCCCGGGGGTGTCCCCAAAATCCCAGGGGGGTTCCCAAAATCCCCGGGAGTGTCCCCAAAATCCCAGGGGGGTCCCCAAAAATGCCCGGGGATGTCCCCAAAACCTCTCGGGGATGACCCAAACTCCCCGAAGGACTCCCCAAAAATCCCAGGGGGGGGTCCCCAAAGTGCCGGGAGGTCCCCAAAACCCTCGAGGATGCCCGGAACTCCCCGAGGACTCCCCAAAATCCCCGGGGGGTCCCCAAAATCCCCGGGGGTGTCCCCAAAGTGCCGGGAGGTCCCCAAAACCCCTCGAGGATGCCCCGAACTCCCCGAGGGACTCCCCAAAATCCCCGGGGTGTCCCCAAAATCCCCGGGGGTGTCCCCAAAGTGCCGGGGGGTCCCCAAAACCCCTCGGGGATGCCCCTAACTCCCCGAAGGACTCCCCAAAATCCCCGGGGGTGTCCCCAAAAGTGCCGGAGGGTCCCCAAAACCCCTCGGGGATGCCCCGAACTCCCCGAGGGACTCCCCAAAATCCCCGGGGGGTCCCCAAAAATCCCGGGGGTGTCCCCAAAGTGTCGGGGGTCCCCAAACCCCTCGAGGATGCCCGAACTCCCGAGGGACTCCCAAAATCCCCGGGGGTCCCCAAAAATCCCGGGGTGTCCCCAAAGTGCCGGGTGTGTCCCCAAAACCTCTCGGGGATGCCCCTAACTCCCCGAGGGACTCCCCAAAATCCCCGGGGGTGTCCCCAGAAATCCCCGGGGGTGTCCCCAAAGTGCCGGGAGGTCCCCAAAACCCCTCGAGGATGCCCCGAACTCCCCGAGGGACTCCCCAAAAATCCCCGGGGGTGTCCCCAAAATCCCGAGGGTGTCCCCAAAATCCCCAGGAGTGTCCCCAAAACCCCTCGGGGATGCCCCGAACTCCCCGAGGGACTCCCCAAAAATCCCCGGGGGGGTCCCCAAACTGTGTTTTTCCCCTCCCCCCGGCAGTGGTGCCCCTCCCCGCGGGCGGCTTCGCCACCGAGGGTTGGTTCATCGGCTTCGTGAGCGCCGCGGTTCTGCTGCTGCTGCTGCTCCTCATCCTCTGCTTCATCAAACGCAGCAAGGGGGGCAAGTATTCGGGTGAGCCCGGCCCCCCCCGGCCCCCCCCGGCACCCCCCGGACCCCCCAAAAATTCCTCATCCCCCCCCCGCCCCCCGCAGGCTCTGCCAAGGGGGATTGGCTTTGTGGGACAAAAACAAAAAAAAAACCCAAAAAAAAAAAAAAAAAAAAAAAAATTGGGGGTTTGGGGGTTCTGAAGGTGTGGGGAGGGGGTTGGGATTTGGGGAGGGGATTTGGGGGGTTTTTTTGGGGATTTTGGGGTTTTTGGGGATTTGGGGGTTTTGGGGAGGGGGTTCTGAGGTGGGGGATGGAATTTGGGGATTTGGGGATTTTGGGGGTTTGGGGATTTTGGAGATTTTGGGGAGGGAGATTTGGGGATTTTGGGGATTTGGGGATTTGGGGCGGGAGTTGTGAGGGTGGGGGGGGTTGGGATTTGGGGAGGGGGATTTGGGGGTTTGGGGATTTTTTTGGGGTATTTTGGGTATTTTGGGGATTTGGGGATTTGGGGAGGGAGTTGTGAGGGTGGGGAGGGAGCTTGGGATTTGGGGAGGGGGTTTGGGGATTTTGGGGATTTGGGGAGGGGTTGTGAGGGTGGGGAGGGAGATTTGGGATTTGGGGAGGGGGATTTGGGGAGGGGGTTTTGAGGATGGGGAGGGGGTTGGGATTTGGGGAAGGGGATTTGGGGAAGGGGATTTGGGGAAGGTCTGGGGCTCCCCAAAAATTGAGGAGGGGGTTCTAAATTTGGGGAAGGTTCTGGGGGCTCCCAAAGATTGAGGAGGGGGTTCTAAATTTGGGGAAGGGTCCGGGGGCTCCCAAAGCTGATGGAGAAATTGAAGGGGGAACAATGGGATGGGAACAAGACTCTGGATTTTTGGGGAGGGGGAGGGGTTTAGGAATTGGGGGTCCCAGGGTTTTGGGGGTCCCAGGGTTTTGGGGGTCCTGGGGTGCCGTGGCCCCCTGAGCGCAGAGGCCCCCCAGTGAAGGACAAGGAGGACACGCAGGTGGACTCGGAGGCGCGGCCCATGAAGGACGAGACCTTCGGGGAGTACCGGTGAGAAAGGGGGCGTGGCCTCGGGAAAAGGGGGCGTGGCCTCGGGAAAAGGGGGCGTGGTTGGCGGGGAAAGGGGGCGTGGCCTCAGGGAACACCAGTGGTTTGGTTAAAAAGGGGCGTGGCCTCGGGAAATTGGCGTGGTTTGCTCAAAGGGGGCGTGGTTTGGTGAAAAGGGGGCGTGGCCTCAGGAAACCAGTGTGATTTGCTCAAAGGGGGCGTGGTTTGCTCAAAAAGGGGCGTGGCCTCAGGAAACACCAATTGTTTGCTGGAAAAGGGGCGTGGCCTCGGAAAATCAGTGTGGTTTGCTCAAAGGGGGCGTGGTTTGATGGAAAAGGGGCGTGGCCTCAGGAAACACCAGTGGTTTGCTCAAAGGGGGCGTGGCCTCAGGAAACACCAATGGTTTGGTGGAAAAGGGGGCGTGGCCTCGGGAAATCGGTGTGATTTGTTCAAAGGGGGCGTGGTTTGCTGGAAAAGGGGCGTGGCCTCAGGAAAGCTGTGGTTTGCTCAAAGGGGGCGTGGTTTGCTCAAAAAGGGGCGTGGCCTCAGGAAACACCGATGGTTTGCTTAAAAGGGGGCGTGGCCTCGGGAAATTGGCGTGGTTTGTTCAAAGGGGGCGTGGTTTGCTAAAAAAAGGGGCGTGGCCTCAGGAAACACCAGTGGTTTGCTAAAAAGGGGGTGTGGCCTCGGAAAATCGGTGTGGTTTGCTCAAAGGGGGCGTGGTTTGTTGGAAAAGGGGCGTGGCCTCAGGAAACGCCAGTGGTTTGCTAAAAAGGGGGCGTGGCCTCAGGAAACACCATTTGGTTGGTGGAAAAGGGGGCGTGGCCTCAGGAAATCAGTGTGGTTTGCTCAAAGGGGGCGTGGTTTGATGGAAAAGGGGGCGTGGCCTCAGGAAACACCAGTGGTTTGCTCAAAGGGGGCGTGGTTTGCTGGGAAAGGGGCGTGGCCTCAGGAAATCAGTGTGGTTGCTCAAAGGGGGCGTGGTTTGCTCAAAAAGGGGCGTGGCCTCAGGAAACGCCAGTGGTTTGCTGGAAAAGGGGGCGTGGCCTCGGGAAACCGGTGTGGTTTGCTCAAAGGGGGCGTGGTTTGCTGGGAAAGGGGCGTGGCCTCAGAAACACCAGTGGTTTGGGAAAAAAAAGGGGCGTGGCCTCAGGAAATCAGTGTGGTTTGCTCAAAGGGGGTGTGGTTTGCTGGAAAAGGGGCGTGGCCTCAGGAAACACCAATGCTTTGCTAAAAAGGGGGCGTGGCCTCAGAAAATCAGTGTGGTTTGCTCAAAGAGGGCGTGGTTTGGTGAAAAGGGGGCGTGGCCTCAGGAAACACCAGTGGTTTGCTCAAAGGGGGCATGGTTTGGTGAAAAGGGGCGTGGCCTCAGGAAACACCAGTTGTTTGCTCAAAGGGGGCGTGGTTTTGTGTGAAAGGGGGCGTGGCCTCAGGAAACACCAATGCTTTGCTAAAAAGGGGGTGTGGCCTCAGAAAATCAGTGTGGTTTGCTCAAAGGGGGCGTGGTTTGCTGGAAAAGGGGCGTGGCCTCAGGAAACACCAGTGGTTTGCTCAAAGGGGGCGTGGTTTGATGGAAAAGGGGCGTGGCCTCAGGAAATCAGTGTGGTTGCTCAAAGGGGGCGTGGTTTGATGGAAAAGGGGGCGTGGCCTCAGGAAATCAGTGTGGTTTGCTCAAAGGGGGCGTGGTTTGCTGGGAAAGGGGCGTGGCCTCAGGAAACACCAATGGTTTGGTGGAAAAGGGGGCGTGGCCTCAGGAAATCAGTGTGGTTTGCTCAAAGGGGGCGTGGTTTGATGGAAAAGGGGCGTGGCCTCAGGAAATCGGTGTGGTTTGTTCAAAGGGGGCGTGGTTTGCTGGAAAAGGGGCGTGGCCTCGGGAAACACCGATGGTTTGCTTAAAAGGGGGCGTGGCCTCGGGAAATTGGCGTGGTTTGTTCAAAGGGGGCGTGGTTTGCTAAAAAGGGGCGTGGCCTCAGGAAACACCAGTGGTTTGCTAAAAAGGGGGCGTGGCCTCAGGAAACACCAGTGGTTTGATGGAAAAGGGGGCGTGGCCTCAGGAAATCAGTGTGGTTGCTCAAAGGGGGCGTGGTTTGCTGGAAAAGGGGGCGTGGCCTCAGGAAACACCGAATATTTGCTGGAAAAGGGGGCGTGGCCTCAGGAAATGGTGGTTTGCTCAAAGGGGGCGTGGTTTGGTGAAAAGGGGGCATGGCCTCAGGAACACCCAATATTTGCTGGAAAAGGGGGCGTGGCCTCAGGAAATTGTGGTTTGCTCAAAGGGGGCGTGGTTTTGTGTAAATGGGCGTGGCCTGATGGGGAGTGGGCGTGGTTTGTGGAAGGGCGGGGCCTATCGGGATGAGCCACTGCAGCCCGTGCTCTGCCCCTCCCCCCCTCACTAATTACCCCCTCATTAATTAATCAATCACCCTCCTCACCCAAACGCTAATTGCCCCCCTCTCTCACTAATCGCTCGCCTCCTCGTTAACCGTCCTCCGCTAATTGCGCAGGTCCCTGGAGAGGTAAGGGGGGGTCTGGGGGGGTCATTGCACCCATGGGGGTCCCCAATTCCTGGGGGGTTGGGTCCCTGGGAGGGTTCTTGAGGAGTGGGGGTGGGGTCTTCATTCATGTCATTCCCCTCCCCCCTCACCTCAGAGCCGGCGTGCCCCTCCCCCAGCCCCGCCCTGGATCCCCCTCGTGTCCCCCCGTGTGGGGTGGGCGTGGGGTCATGGGTTGGTCAGTGGGTGGTCAGTGGTTGGGTCAATGGTTGGGTCAATGCTTGGGTCAATTGTTGGGTCAATGGTTGGGTCAATGGTTGTACCATTGGTTGGGTCAATGGTTGGGTCAATGGTTGGGTTATTGGTCAATGGTTGGTCATTGGTTGGTCAATGGTTGGTCATTGATTGAGTCAGTGGTTGGTCAATGGTTGGGTCATTGGTTGGGTCAATGGTTGGGTCATTGGTTGGGTCAATGGTTGGGTCATTGGTTGGGTCATTGGTTGGGTCACTGGTCAATGGTTGGGTCATTGGTCAATGGTTGGTCAATGGTTGGGTCACTGGGTCATTGATCGGGTCAATGGTTGGGTCATTGGTTGGTCATTGGTCAATGGGTGGTCAATGGTTGGGTCATTGGTCATTGGTTGGGTCATTGGTCAATGGTTGGGTCAATGGTTGGGTCATTGGTCAATGGTTGGGTCATTGGTCAATGGTTGGGTCAATGGTTGGGTCAATGGTTGGGTCATTGGTCATTGGTTGGGTCAATGGATGGGTCATTGGTCATTGGTTGGGTCATTGGTCAATGGTTGGGTCAATGGTTGGGTCATTGGTCAATGGTTGGGTCATTGGTCAATGGTTGGGTCAATGGTTGGGTCATTGGTCAATGGTTGGGTCATTGGTCAATGGTTGGTCAATGGTTGGGTCACTGGGTCATTGATCGGGTCAATGGTTGGGTCATTGGTCAATGGTTGGGTCATTGGTCAATGGTTGGTCAATGGTTGGGTCACTGGGTCATTGATCGGGTCAATGGTTGGGTCATTGGTCAATGGTTGGGTCACTGGGTCATTGATTGGGTCAATGGTTGGGTCACTGGGTCATTGATCGGGTCAATGGTTGGGTCATTGGTCAATGGTTGGGTCATTGGTCAATGGTTGGGTCATTGGTCAATGGTTGGGTCAATGGTTGGGTCATTGGTCAATGGTTGGGTCATTGGTCAATGGTTGGTCAATGGTTGGGTCACTGGGTCATTGATCGGGTCATTGGTTGGTCATTGGTCAATGGTTGGGTCATTGGTTGATCAATGCTTGGTCAATGGTTGGGTTGTCCCTTGCGCTATTGATGCCATTGGTGCCATTGGTGCCATTGGTGACATGGGTGACACGGGTGACATTGGTGCCATTGGTGCCATTGGTGCCATTGGTGCCATCGGTGACACGGGTGACACGGGTGACACCGATGACGCCGGCAGTGACGGCGAGGAGAAGGGCTCGGGCAGCTCCGGGCGCTCGCTGGGCGCGGCGGGGGCGGCGCTGGGCAGCGACGACAGCCTGGCCGGCCACGGCGGCAGCGCCGACGTGCAGTTCAACGAGGACGGCTCCTTCATCGGCCAGTACAGCGGCACCGCGGCGCGGCCGCCGGCAGCCCGGCCCCGCCAGCCTCGGCCGCGCGCTCGACTGACCGCTGCGCTCACCGCTGACCGCTGACTGACTGACCGCTCCACTGACTGCCCCACTTACCGCTCCACTGACCGCTGCCAACTGACCGCTCCGCTGACTACTGACCGCTGACTGACTGACCACTGCCTGACTGACCACTCCACTGACCGCTCCACTGACCGCTCCACTGACCGCTCCGCTGACCGCCCCACTGACCGCTCCACTGACCGCCCCACTGACCGCTGCCGGCTGACTGACTGCTCTGCTGACCGCTCCACTGACGGCTGACTGACCACTGCCTGACTGACCGCTCCACTGACCGCTCCACTGACCACTGCCAACTGACCGCTCGACTGACCACTCCACTGACCGCTGCCAACTGACTGTTCCACTGACCGCTGCCAACTGACCGCTCCACTGACCACTTCACTGACCGCTGCCAACTGACCGCTGCCTGCCTGACAACTGCCTGACTGACCGCTGCCAACTGACCGCTGCCTGACTGACTGACCACTCAACTGACCGCTCGACTGACCGCTGCCTGACCACTGCCTGACTGATTGACCGCTACCCTAACTGACCGCTACCTGACTGACCACTGCCAACTGACGGCTCGACTGACCGCTCCCTGACTGACCGCTCGACTGCTGCCCCAACTGACCACTACTTGACTGACTGCTACCTGACTGACTGACCGCTACCCCAACTGACCGCTTGCTGCCTGACCACTGCCCCAACTGACCGCTCCTTCCACTCACTGCTCCACTGACTGCTCCCAACTGATCTCTACCTAACTGACCACTCCTGTGACTGCTCCACTGACCAACTGACCACTGCCCCAACTGACCGCTACCCCAACTGACCGCTTCCCCAACTGACTGCTACCCCAACTGACCACTACCCCCGACTGACCGCTACCCCAACTGACCACTGCCCCCGACTGACCGCTCCCCTGACTGACTGCTGCCCCCGACTGACCACCCCACTGGCCTCGGAGGGCACTGGGGGGCACTGGGGGGCACTGGGGGTGTCCCCACAGCCACGGGGACGTTCTGAGGGTGTAGTGGGGCCACCATGGCCATGAGACCCCCCAATGTCACAGTGGGACCCCAAATGTCACAATGGGACCCCCCCAAATGTCACAGTGGGACCCCCCCAATGTCACAGTGGGACCCCAAATGTCACAATGGGACTCCCCAATGTCACAGTGGGACCCCCCCAATGTCACAGTGGGACCCCAAATGTCACAATGGGACCCCCCAATGTCACGGTGGGACCCCAAATGTCACAATGGGACCCCCCCAGTGTCACAATGGGATCCCCCAATGTCACAGTGGGGACCCCCAGTGTCACAATGGGACCCCCAAATGTCACAATGGGACCCCCCCAATGTCACAATGGGACCCCCAGTGTCACAGTGGGACCCCAAATGTCACAGTGGGACCCCCAAATGTCACAATGGGACCCCCCAGTGTCACAATGGGACCCCCCAATGTCACAATGGGACCCCCCAATGTCACAGTGGGACCCCAAATGTCACAATGGGACCCCCCAGTGTCACGGTGGGACCCCAAATGTCACAATGGGACCCCCCAATGTCACAGTGGACCCCCCAGTGTCACAATGGGACCCCCCATGGCCCTGGGGACCCCCATCCCCCCAAGCACTGGGACCCCCCAAATCCCCCCCTCCCCCATTTAAGCCCCCCCCACCCCCTTCACTGCCAAAGGGGG
>JAREIS010001764.1:0-14044 GCA_030060385.1 Muscicapa striata striata
AATCACACGCAAATCACACGCAAATGAGCAGCTCTGAGAGCTCCAATAAATTCGTGTTTTTGCCTCAGCCTTGGCTCCTTTTTCCCACAAATTCCCCCCAAAATTATCCTGAGTTTCCCAAATCCCCCCAAATTTCCCCCAAATTTTCTCTAAATTTCTCCCAAACTCACCCAAATTCCTCCAAATTTCTCCCAAACTCAGCCAAATGTCCCCCAAATTTTCCCAAATTCCTCTTAAATTTTCCCCAAATTCCCACAGATTTTCCCCAAACTCACCCAAATTTCCCCAAACTCAAATTCCCCCAAATTCTCCCAAATTTCCCCAAATTTCCCCCAATTTTCTCCAAATTTCCCCAAATTTCTCCAATTTTCTCCCAAACTCACCCAAATCCCCCAAATTTTCTTCAATTTTCTCCCAACCTCACCCAAATTCCCCCAAATTCCCCCCAAATCCCTCCCAACTCACCCAAATACCCCCCAAATTTCCCCAAATCCCCCCAAATTTCACCAAATTTTCTCCCAAACGCACCCAAATCCCTCCCAAATTTTTCCCCAAATCCCCCAAATTCACCCCAAATTCCCCCAAATTTCCCCAAATCCCCCAAACTCCCCCAATCTTCTCCCAAACTCACCCAAATCCCCTCAAATTCCCCCGAAATCCCCCCAAATTTCCCCCAATTTTCTCCCAAACGCACCCAAATTTCCCCCAAATCCCCGCAAACTCACCCAAATTTCCCCAAATCTCACCCAAATGTTCCCCAAATTTTTCCCAAATTTCCCCCAAATCCCCCCAAATTTCCCCAATTTTCTCCCAAGCTCAACCAAATCCCCCAATTCCCAAAACTCACCAAAATCTCCTCAAATTTTTCCCAAACTCCCCCAAATTCCCCCAAACTCCCCCAAATTCCCCCCAAATTTTTCCCAAATTTTCCCCAAATTCCCCCAAACCCTCCCTCAATTCTCCCTCCACTCCCCTTCATGTTCTGCCCCGCCCCCTGCCCTTCCCGCGCTCCCATTGGCCGCCCTTTCCCCGCACTCCGCTCCCATTGGCCGCTGCTGATCCCGCCCTCGCTTCCCATTGGCCGCCCTTTCCCCGCACTCCGCTCCCATTGGCCGCTGCTGATCCCGCCCTCGCTTCCTATTGGCCGCTGGCCCCGCCCGTCCCCGCCCTTCCCCCGCTGCCATTGGCCGAGCCGTGTGGGCGGGGCGTTGCCAGGTTACAAAGGGCGGGGGCGCGGCCGGGCCGGGCCCAGATGGGCGAGCGCGGGGGCAGCGCGGGGGCCGCGGCCCCGGGGGGCGATAACGGGGGAGCCCCGAGCCCCGCGGGGGGCAATGGGGGGAGCCGCAGGAGAAAGGGGGGACCCCCCAAAGCCGCACCCGCTTCTCCTCACGGCGACAGCGGCGATGACCCCGCAGGAGACTTCAGGTAACGGGCCCGGCGCGGGAAAGGCGAGCGGCCGTGAGGGGCGGGAGCGGCAGCGCTGAGGGAGCCTCGGGCGGGGGGGGGAGGGGGCGCTGGGGACACCCCCTCAGCTGGGCCTGGGACCCTCAGGGATCCCCTCAGGTGGGGAGGGGACACTCGGGGACACCCCTGGGTGTGGGGACATTGGGGACACCCCTCGGGTGGGTGTGGGGCCTCAGGGATCCCCTCAGGTGGGGAGGGGACCCTCAGGGACTCCCTCAGGGACCCCCTGGATGTGGGGACAGTGGGGACCCCCCCTCAGGTTAAAACTGGGACCCCTCAGGGACCCCCCCCCTTCAGGTGGGGACCGGGACCCCCCAAAATTCCCCTCAGGGCCCCTCCCTTGTGTTGTGACCCCCATTGGGGACACTCGGGTCCCCCAAGGACCCCCATCTAAGAACGGGACAGGGACCCCCCGGTGTCCCCAGAGAGGAGCTCGATGTCCCCAAAGGGGGTCTCAGTGTCCCCCTCTGTGTCCCCCCACGAGGGTCTCGGTGTCCCCCTCTGTGTCCCCCCACGAGGGTCTCAGTGTCCCTTCAATGTCTCCACGAGGGTCTCAGTGTCCCCCTCTGTGTCCCCCCACGAGGGTCTCGGTGTCCCCCTCTGTGTCCCCCCACGAGGGTCTCAGTGTCCCTTCAATGTCCCCGCGGGGGTCTCGGTGTCCCCAGGAGGGTCTCGGTGTCCCCCCGGTTTCCCAACGGGGGTCTCGGTGTCGCCCCGATGTCCCCTCAGTGTCCCCACGGGGGTCTCGGTGTCCCTCCGGTGTCCCCACGAGGGTCTCGTTGTCCCCTCTGTGTCCCCCCAGGGGTCTCGGTGTCCCCCCCTGCCCCCCCCCCGTGTCCCAGTGCCACCCCCGCTGTCCCCGGGGTGCCCGTGCCCCCTGTCCCCGTGTCCCTCCCCCCGGTGCCCCCTGTCCCCGTGTCCCCGGGCCGATGTCCCAACCCTGCCCGGCCACTCCCCGCTTGCGACATCGCCGGGACCGGCGCGGGGCGGCCCCGTCCCTGCCGTGCCACCCGCGTGTCACCCGCGTGTCACCCCCCTGTGTCCCCCGTGTCACCCCCTGTCCCTTGTTTGGGGTCCCACTGTCCCCTGTCCCTGGTTTGGGGTCACTTTGGGGGTCCCTCTGTCCCCTGTCCCTTGTTTGGGGGTTCCCTCTGTCCCCTGTCCCTGGTTTTGGGTCCCCAGGGGGGTCCCAATGTCACCTGTCTCTGGTTTGGGGAGTCCCTTTGTCACCTGTCCGTGGTTTGGGGTCCCACTGTCATTTTGGGGGGTCCCCAAGAAGGTCCCCCTGTCCCTGGTTTGGGGTCCCATTTTTTTTTTTTTTTTTTTTTTTCTTTTGGGATGTCCAGCTGTCCCAGCTTTGGGGTCCCCTCTGCTCCATTTTGGGGAACCCTTTGTCACCTGCCCCTGCTTGGAGGGGGGTCCCCACTGTCCCCTGCCCCTAATTTGGGGTCCCAAAGGGGGTGCCCCAATTCAGGAGGCCCAAAAATCCCTCAGGGCCACCCAAAACTCGCTCAGGGCCACCCCAAACTCGCTCAGGGCCACCCCAAACTCGCTCAGGGCCACCCCAAACCTGCTCAGGGCCACCCCAAACTCCCGCTCAGGGCCACCCCAAACTGCTCAGGGCCACCCCAAACTCACTCAGGGCCACCCCAAACCTGCTCAGGGCCACCCAAAACCTGCTCAGGGCCACCCCAAACTCACTCAGGGCCACCCCAAACTCGCTCAGGGCCACCCCAAACCCACTCAGGGCCACCCCAAAACTCGCTCAGGGCCACCCCAAACCCGCTCAGGGCCACCCCAAACTCGCTCAGGGCCACCCCAAACCCGCTCAGGGCCACCCCAAAACTCGCTCAGGGCCACCCAAAACTCACTCAGGGCCACCCCAAACCTGCTCAGGGCCACCCCAAACCTGCTCAGGGCCACCCCAAACCCGCTCAGGGCCACCCCAAACCCGCTCAGGGCCACCCCAAACTCGCTCAGGGCCACCCCAAACCTGCTCAGGGCCACCCCAAACTCACTCAGGGCCACCCCAAACCCGCTCAGGGCCACCCCAAACTCACTCAGGGCCACCCCAAACCTGCTCAGGGCCACCCCAAACCCGCTCAGGGCCACCCCAAACTCACTCAGGGCCACCCCAAACCCCCCAGGGCCACCCCAAACTCACTCAGGGCCACCCCAAACCCGCTCAGGGCCACCCCAAAACTCACTCAGGGCCACCCCAAACCTGCTCAGGGCCACCCCAAACTCACTCAGGGCCACCCAAAACTCACTCAGGGCCACCCCAAACTCACTCAGGGCCACCCCAAACTCGCTCAGGGCCACCCCAAACCCGCTCAGGGCCACCCCAAACTCACTCAGGGCCACCCCAAACCCCCCCAGGGCCACCCCAACCCCCCCCAGTGTCACCTTGCCCTGTCCCGGTGTCACCCCCACCCCTCCCCCCCCTCGGGGCCCATCCCTGACCCCTGTTCCCCCCCCAATCACCCCCTAATTAGCGCTAATTGCCCCTAATCACCCCGGTATCTTATCGGGGGAGGGGACTCTGGACCCGGAGCTGGCACTGCCCGCGCCCTGTGCCCTCGTGTGACAGCGCTGTCACCTGCTGGGTCACCTGTCACCTCCTGTGTCCCCCTCTGTCCCTTCTGTCCCTTCCTGTGTCACCTCTGTCCCTGTGTGTCCCCTCCTGTGTCCCCTCTGTCCCCCCTGTGTCCCCTCTGCCCCCTCCTGTGTCCTCCTGTCCCTCCTGTGTCACCTCCTGTGACTCCTCTGTCCCTTCCTGTGTCCCCTCTGTCACCTCCTGTGTCCCCTCTGTCCCTTCCTGTGTTCCCTCTGTCACCTCCTGTGTCACCTCTGTCACCCCCCCGGGATGTACCCAAGCCTTTGGGGCCCCCTTCTGTGTCCCCTCTGTCCCCTCCAGTGTCCCCCTGTCCCTCCTGTGTCCCCTCCTGTGTCCCTTCTGTCCCTTCCTGTGTCACCTCTGTCACTACTGTCACCCCTCTGTCCCCTCCTGTGTCCCCTCTGCCCCCTCCGGAGTCCCCCTGTCCCTCCTGTGTCCCCTCCCGTGTCCCCTCTGTCCCTCCTGTGTCCCTTGCCGTGTCCCGGGATAATTTTGGGGTGTCCCCTCCCTGTCCCCGGCTGTCCCCGGCTGTCCCCAGGTGTCACAAGGTGCAGGAGTCTCTGCTGAGCTCGGCCAGCGGCTACAGCAACTACCGGGGGGTGCTCAACTGGTGCGTCGTGATGCTGGTGAGTCGCGACAGCCCCGCCCCCCCCGCTGCTATCGCGATAGTCCCCCCCCCCCGGTACCGCGACAGCCCCGCCCCCCCCGCTGCTATCGCGATATCGGCACAGCCCCGCCCCCCGCTGCTATCGCGATAGTCCCTCCGTTATCGCCCCAGCCCCGCCCCCACTATCGCGATACTTCCCCCCCCCGGTGCCGCCACAGCCCCCCCGCTATCGCGACAGCCCCCCCGTTATCGCGATAGTCCCCCGCTATCGCGGCTCCTTCAGGGTTCGTGGGCGTGGTTGTTGTGACGTCACGCGGGGGGCGGGCAGGGCCCTTCCTGTCGCGATAGGCACGTCCCTGTGGCGGGGCGGGGGGTGGCACTGGGGGACAGCGGGGACACTGTCACTGTCACCAAGGAGAGATGGTGACAATGGGGTGACACTGGGGTGGCACTGGGTGACACTGGGGTGACACTGGGGGACACTGGGGTGACACTGGGGTGACACTGGGTGACATTGATGGGACACTGGGGTGACACTGGGTGACACTGGGGTGACACTGGGGTGACACTGGGGTGGCACTGGGGTGGCACTGGGGTGGCACTGGGTGACACTGGGGTGACACTGGGGTGACAATGGGGTGGGACACTGGGGTGACACTGGGGTGACAGTGGGTGACACTGGGGTGGCACTGGGGTGACACTGGGGAGACATTGATGGGACACTGGGTGACACTGGGGTGATACTGGGGTGACATTGATGGGACACTGGGTGGCACCAGGGTGGTACTGGGTGACACTGGGGTGACACTGGGGTGACACTGGGGTGACACTGGGTGACACTGGGTGACACTGGGGTGACACTGGGGTGACATTGATGGGACACTGAGGTGACACTGGGGTGACACTGGGGTGACACTGGGGTGACACTGGGTGACACTGGGGGGACACTGGGGGGGGACACTGAGGTGACACTGGGTGACACTGGGTGACACTGGGGTGACATTGATGGGACACTGGGGTGACACTGAGTGACACTGGGTGACACTGGGGTGACACTGAGGTGACACTGGGTGACACTGAGGTGACACTGGGGTGACAGTGGTGTCCCCATTCCAGTCCCTGCTGTGTCCCCAAGCTCCCTGTCCCTTGTCCCTTGTCCCCGGCGTGTCCCTGTCACCGGTGACTCACCCAGTGCCACCTCCCAGTGCCACCTCCCAGTGTCACCTCCCTGGTGACACAGCCTGGGCTGTCGCTGGGGGGGAGGGGAGCTGTTGGTGACAGCCCTGTCCTGTCCGTGCCACCTCCGTGTCCCCTCAGTGTCCCTGCAATGTCCCCAGTGTCCCCCAATGTCCCTCCCACTGTCCCCCAATGTCCCCAATGTCCTCAGTGTCCCCAATGTCCCCAATGTCCTCAGTGTCCCCAATGTCCCCAATGTCCCCAGTGTCCCCAATGTCCCCAATGTCCTCAGTGTCCCCAATGTCCCCAATGTCCTCAGTGTCCCCAATGTCCCCTCACTGTCCCTGTGTCCCCAATGTCCCCAGTGTCCCCTCACTGTCCCCAATGTCCCCAGTGTCCCCAATTCCCCCCCTCCCCACCACTGTCCCCAGTGTCCCCTCACTGTCCCTGTGTCCCCAATGTCCCCAGTGTTCCCAATGTCCCCTCACTGTCCCTGTGTCCCCAATGTCCCCAGTGTTCCCAATGTCCCCTCACTGTCCCTGTGTCCCCACTGTCCCCAGTGTCCCCAATGTCCTCAGTGTCCCCTCACTGTCCCCGTGTCCCCACAGGTGCTCAGCAACGCGCGGCTCTTCCTGGAGAACCTCATCAAGTGAGGGGGGACACGGGGCTGGCACTGTCCCCAAATGGGGACACGGGGGTGGCACTGTCCCCAAGGGGGTGGCGGTGTCCCCAAATGGGGGTGTCCCATGGTTATTTTTGGGGCTGTTTTGGGGCTGTTTTTGGGGCTGTTTTTGGGGCTGTTTTGGGGCTGTTTTGGGGCTGTTTTGGGGCTGTTTTTGGGGCTGTTTTGGGGCTGTTTTGGGGCTGTTTTTGGGGCTGTTTTGGGGCTGTTTTTGGGGCTGTTTTGGGGCTGTTTTGGGGCTGTTTTGGGGCTGTTTTGGGGCTGTTTTGGGGCTGTTTTGGGGCTGTTTTGGGGCTGTTTTGGGGCTGTTTTGGGGCTGTTTGGGGCTGTTTTGGGGCTGTTTTGGGGCTGTTTTGGGGCTGTTTTTGGGCTGTTTTTGGGCTGTTTTGGGGCTGTTTTGGGGCTGTTTTGGGGCTGTTTTGGGGCTGTTTTGGGGCTGTTTTGGGGCTGTTTTGTTTTGGGGCTGTTTTGGGGCTGTTTGGGGCTGTTTTGGGGCTGTTTTGGGGCTTTTGGGGCTGTTTTGGGGCTGTTTTGGGGCTGTTTTGGGGCTGTTTTGGGGCTGTTTTTGGGCTGTTTTTGGGGCTGTTTTTGGGGCTGTTTTGGGGCTGTTTTTGGGGCTGTTTTTGGGCTGTTTTTGGGGCTGTTTTGGGGCTGTTTTGGGGCTGTTTTTGGGGCTGTTTTGGGGCTGTTTTTGGGCTGTTTTGGGGCTGTTTTTGGGGCTGTTTTGGGGCTGTTTTGGGGCTGTTTTGGGGCTGTTTTGGGGCTGTTTTGGGGCTGTTTTTGGGGCTGTTTTGGGGCTGTTTTCTGTCTATTTTGAGCTGTTTCTGGGCTGGCTTTGCTGTCTTTGGCTGGTTTTGGGCTGTTTTTTGCCTCTTTTTGGGGTGATTTTGGGCTGTTTTGGGGGTTATTTTTGGCTGTTTTTGGCTATTTTTGGCTGTTTTGGGGCTGTTTTTGGGGTGTTTTTTGGTGGTTTTGGGCTGGTTTTTTTTCTCTTTTTTAGCTGTTTTTGGGGTATTTTTGTTTATTTTTGGCTGTTTTTGAGCTGGTTTTGGGGTTATTTTGGGCTGTTTTTGGGGCTGGTTTTGGCTGGTTTTGGGCTGTTTTGGGGTTATTTTGGGCTGGTTTTGGCTGGTTTTGGGGCTGTTTTTTCATCTATTTTGAGCTGTTTTTTGGGCTGGTTTTGCTGTTCTTGGCTGTTTTGGGGCTGTTTTGAGGCTGTTTTTGGGTTTATTTTTGGCTGCTTTTGGCTGGTATTTTGTCCTTTTTTGGCTGTTTTTGGGTTATTTTGGGCTGTTTTTGGGGCTGTTTTTCCTGTTTTTGTGATATTTTTGGCTGTTTTTTCTCTATTTGGCTGTTTTTGGAGCTATTTTTGGCTGGTTTTGGCTATTTTTGGCTGTTTTGGGGTTGTTTTGGGGGGCGGGTTGTGGGCTGGTTTTGGGCTGGTTTTTTTGTCTATTTTTTGGCTGTTTTTGGGCTGTTTTTGGGCTGGTTTTTGGGTTATTTTTGGCTGGTTTTGGCTGTTTTTTTGTCCTTTTTTTGGCTGTTTTTGGGCTGTTTTTTGGCTGGTTTTTGGGTTATTTTTGGCTGGTTTTGGGGCTGTTTTTGGCTGTTTTTGTGATATTTTTGGCTGTTTTTTCTCTGTTTGGCTGTTTTTGGAGCTATTTTTGGCTGGTTCTGGCTATTTTTGGCTGTTTTGGGGTTGTTTTGGGGGGCTGTTTTTGGGGCTGTTTTTGGGGCTGTTTTGGGGCTGTTTTTGGCTGTTTTTGGGGTGATTTTGGGCGGTTTTTGGGTTATTTTTGGCTGGTTTTGGGCTGTTTTTTGGCTGTTTTTTGGCTGTTTTTTTGGGCTTATTTTTGGCTGGTTTTGGCTATTTTTGGCTGTTTTGGGGTTGTTTTGGGGGGCTGTTTTTGGGGGCTGTGTTTGGGGTGGTTTTGGGCCGTTTTTTTGTCTATTTTTTAACTGTTCTGGGGGTGTTTTGGGGGTATTTTTTGGTTATCTTTTGGCTGGTTTTTGGCTGTTTTTGGGTTATTTTTGGCTGGTTTTGGGCTGTTTTTGGGGGCTGTTTTTGGCTGTTTTTGTGATTTTTTTGGCTGTTTTTTCTCTATTTGGCTGTTTTTGGAGCTATTTTTGGCTGGTTCTGGCTATTTTTGGCTGTTTTGGGGTTGTTTTGGGGGGCTGGTTTTGGGCTGTTTTTGGGCTGGTTTTTTTGTCTATTTTTTAGCTGTTTTTGGGCTGTTTTTGGCTGGTTTTGGGGTGATTTTGGGCTGTTTTTGGGTTAGTTTTGGCTGTTTTGGGGATGTTTTTTGGCTGTTTTTGGGGTGATTTTGGGCTGTTTTTGGGTTAGTTTTGGGGTATTTTGGGTTGTTTTGCCTATTCTCTGGCTGTTTTTGTCTATTTTTGGCTGTTTTTGGGCTTATTTTTGGCTGGTTTTGGCTATTTTTGGCTGTTTTGGGGTTGTTTTGGGGGCTGTTTTTGGGGTGTTTTTGGGGGCTGTGTTTGGGGTGGTTTTGGGCCGTTTTTCTGTCTATTTTTTAACTGTTCTGGGGGTGTTTTGGGGGCATTTTTTGGTTATTTTTTGGCTGTTTTTTGGCTGGTTTTGGTTGGTTTTTGTCCTTTTTTTGGCTGTTTTTGGGCTGTTTTTGGGGTTATTTTTGGCTGTTTTTGGGCTGGTTTTGGGTTATTTTTGGCTGGTTTTGGGCTGTTTTTGGGCTGTTTTTTGGTTATTTTTTGGCTGTTTTTGGGTCATTTCTCCCTCTCCCCACCCCCAGGCCTCAAGGACCCCTACAGCTGGCCAAGCCCCTGCCTGATCATTGGTGAGCCCAAAATCCCCAAAATTCACCCCAAAATCACCCCAAAAATTCACCCAAAATCTTCCTAAAAATCCCCAAAATTCACCCCAAATCCCCCCAAAATCCCCAAAATTCTTCCCAAAATTCACCCCCAAACCTCAAGGACCCCTACAGCTGGCCAAGCCCCTGCCTGATCATTGGTGAGCCCAAAATATCCAAAATTCACCCCAAAATTCAGCCCCAAATCCCTAAAAATCCCCAAAATTCACCCCAAATTTCACCCCAAAATTCCCCAAAATCCCCAAAATTCACCCCAAAATTCACCCAAAACCTCAAGGACCCCTACAGCTGGCCAAGCCCCTGCCTGATCATTGGTGAGCCCAAAATCCCCAAAATTCACCCCAAAATTCACCCCAAATCCCCCCAAAATCCCCAAAATTCACCCCAAAATTCCAAAATTTTTCCCTCAAAACTCCCCAAAATCTCCCCAAAAATCCCCAAACCTCACTGAGGAACCCCCAAAATTCCACCAGTTCTCCCCAAAATTTCCCCAAATTCCCCCCAAAAAAAAACCCCAAACCCCGTCAGGACAACCCCAAAATCCCCAAAATCCCCAAAATCCCCAAAATTCCCCCCAAAAATCCTAAAATTTCACAAATTCCCCCCAAATTCCACAAATTTTCCCCAAAACTCCCAAACCTTGGGGGGAATTTTGGGTTTTGGGGAATTTCTGGGGGAGGGAATTCAGGATTTTGGGGGGATTTTTAGGGGAATTTGGGGGGAATTTGGTGGGAAATTCTGAATTTTTAGGGGAATTTTTGGGGGAAATTCAAGAATTTTGGGGGTAAATTTGGGAATTTGGGGGAATTTTGGGGGAAATTCAGAAATTTGGGGAGTTTGGGGGAAATTCAGGAATTTGGGGGGATTTTAATGGGAATTTTGGGGGAAAATTCTGGATTTTGGGAGGATTTTGGGGGGATTTTGGGGGAGGGATTTCAGAATTTTTGTGATATTTTTATGGGGATTTTTGGGGGGAAATTCTGGATTTTAGGAGGATTTTTAGGGGGATTTTGGTGGAAAAAAACCTAATTTTGGGGGGATTTCTTGGGGGGATTTTAGGGGAAAATTCTAGATTTTTATGGGAATTTTTGGGGAAAATTCAAGAATTTTATGGGAATTTTGGAGGGAAATTCCGGAATTTTGGGGGGAATTTTTGGGGGAGGAAATTTAGGATTTTAGGGGGATTTTTAGGGGGATTTTTTTGGGGGAAATTCAAGAATTTTATGGGAATTTTTGGGGGAGAAATTCAGAAATTTGGAGAGATTTTTATGGGGATTTTGGTGGAAAATTCTGAATTTTGGGGAGATTTTGAGGGGGATTTTTGGGGGGGAAATTCAGAAATTTGGGGGGATTTTTAGGGGGATTTTGGTGGAAATTCAGGATTTTGGGGGATTTTTTGGGGCATTTTTTTGGGATATTTTGGGGTGATTTTGGGCTATTTTTGGGGTATTTTTGGGGTGATTTTCAGGGATTTTTGGGATATTTTAGGAGCATTTTTGGGATATTTTGGGAGGGGTTTTGGGTTATTTTGGGGGTATTTTGGGATATTTTGGGGTGATTTTTGGGGCGATTTTGGGGGGATTTGGGGAATATTTTGGGGTATTCTGGGGATATTTTGGAGGGGATTTTTTGGGGAATATTTTGGGATATTTTGAGGACATTTTGGGAGGATTTCTAGGATTTTTTGGGAATATTTTGGGGTGATTTTTGGGATATTTTTGGGGTATTTTTGGGAAATTTTGGGATATTTTGGGGTGATTTTTGGGGGATTTTGGGGGATTCTGGGGATATTTTGGAGGAGATTTTTTGGGGATATTTGGAGGATATTTTGGGATATTTTGGGGACATTTTGGGAATATTTTGGGGACATTTAGGAGATATTTTACAGGGAATTTTGGAGGATATTTCGGGCACATTTGAGGATATTTTAGGAGGATTTTTTTGGGCGGAAATTTCACAAGATCCTCCCAAAACTCCCCCAAAATTCCCCCAAATTTCCCCAAATTTCAGCTGCCAACGCCTTTGCCGTGGCGAGCCTGGGCCTGGAGCGGCGCCTGGCCTCGGTGAGCCGGGATTTGGGGGGGTCCCGCGGGGATTTGGGGGGTCCCCGCTGCCTTTTTGGGGTGCCCCGAACCCCAAATTTGGCCTCCCAACCGCCAGGGGGCGCTGTCGGAGGGGGCGGGGTCGGCTCTGCACGTCCTGAACCTGCTGAGCATCCTGTGCTTTCCCGCGGGGGTGGTGCTCCTGGTGCCCTCTGTGACCCCGGGTGAGCCCCAAAATATCCCAAAATCACCCCAAAAACATCCCAAAATATCCCCAAAATCAAAAAAATCCCCAAAATCACCCCAAAAACCCCCAAAAAATCACAAAAATCCCCCCAAAAATCGCAAAAAATACCCCCAAAATCCTCAAGAAATCCCAAAAAATCCCCTCAAAATCCCCCCAAAATCCACCCAAAATTGCCCCAAAATCCCCCCAAAATCCCCCAAAATCCCCCAAAATCCCCCAAAATCCCCTCTGAGCACCCTGTGCTTCCCATGGGGGTGCTGCTGTTGGTGCCCTCTGTGACCCCGGGTGAGCCAAAAAATATCCCAAAAACATCCCAAAATATCCCCAAAACATCCCAAAAAAATCCCCCCAAAAATCCCCCAAAAAAACCAAAATCCCCCCAAAATCACCCCCAAAATCCCCCAAAAATCGCAAAAAATCCCCCCAAAATCCTCAAGAAATCCCAAAAAAATCCCCTCAAAATCCCCCCAAAATCCCCCAAAATCCCCCCAAAATCCCCTCTGAGCACCCTGTGCTTCCCATGGGGGTGCTGCTCTTGGTGCCCTCTGTGACCCTGGGTGAGCCAAAAAATATCCCAAAAATATCCCAAAAACATCCCAAAAAAACCAAAATCTCCCCAAAATCACCCCAAAATCACCCCAAAAATCCCAAAAAAATCACAATAAAATCCCCCCAAAAATCCCCAAAAAATCGCAAAAAATGCCCCCAAAATCCTCAAGAAATCCCAGAAAAATCCCCCCAAAATCCCCAAAAAATCCCAAAAAAATCCCCCTAAAATCCCCCAAAAAATCCCACAAAATCCCCCCAAAATCCCCTCTGAGCACCCTGTGCTTCCCGTGGGGGTGCTGCTCTTGGTGCCCTCTGTCACACCAGGTGAGCCCCAAAATATCCCAAAAACATCCCAAAATTCCCCAAAATCCCCAAAAACACAAAAATCCCCCAAAATCCCCCAAAATCCCCAAAATCACAAAAATCCCCCCAAAATCCCCCAAAAATCGCAAAAAATGCCCCCAAAATCCTCAAGAAATCCCCTCAAAATCCCCCCAAAATCCCCCCAAAATCCACCCAAAATTGCCCCAAAATCCCCCCAAAAATCCCCCAAAAAATCCCAAAAAAATCCCCCCAAAATCCCCCAAAAAATCCCCAAAATCCCCCAAAATCCCCCAAAATCCCCTCTGAGCACCCTGTGCTTCCCATGGGGGTGCTGCTCTTGGTGCCCTCTGTCACACCAGGTGAGCCCCAAAATATCCCAAAAACATCCCAAAATAATCCCCAAAACATCCCAAAATATCCAAAATAACCCAAAATATCCAAAACCCCAAAAAAACCCCCATCAAAATAGCCCAAAATCACCCCAAAATCCCCCAAAAATCACAAAAAATCCCCCAAAATCCCCAAAAATCCCCCAAAATCACAAAAATCCCCAAAATCCCAAAATCCAACAAATCCCAAAATCCCCAAAAATCCTCCAAAATCACACCCAAAATCCCCAAAATCCCCAAAAGTCCCAAAATCCCAAAATCCCAAAATCCCAAAGATCCCCAAAATCCCAAAATCCAAAAGTCCCCAAAATCCCCAAAATCCTTCTCCATGTCTAAAATGCCATGTAGCCTCTTGACCCAATGCCCAAAATATCCCAAAAACATCCCAAAACATCCCAAAATCCCCAAAATCACCAAAATCCCAAAATCCTAAATTCCCAAAATCCCAAAATCCCCAAAATCCAAAATCCAATCCTCAAAATCCCAAAAAATCCTAAAATCCCCAAATCCCAAAATCCCAAAATCCACCAAAATCCCCAAAATCCCATAATAATCCCAAGTTTTCCCCATGGGGCAGTGTGTGCCACACTTCTAAATCCCCAACCCAAATCTTCCAATCAAAATCCCTCAAAATCCCAAAATCCTTCCAAAAATCCCATATCAAATCACAAATCCCAAAATAAATCCCAAAATCAAATCCCAAATCCAAAAATCAAAATCCCCAATCAAAGCCCAAATCCCAATCCAAGATCCATCCAAAGATCCCAAAATCCCCAAACCAAAATCCCAAAATCCCAAAGATCACCAAAATCCCACAAAGATCTCCATCCAAAATCCCAAAATCCAAAGATCCAAAATCCTAAAATCCAATCATAAATCTCCCAAAGTCCCAAATCACGTTCCAACCCCAATCCCAAATCAATCCACAAATCCAAGTCGAAGCAATCCCAAAATCCAATCAGCAATCATCCAATCCAAGATCAAGTCCAAGTCAAGCCATCCAAAATCTAAATCAAATCCAATCCAAAATCCCCAAATCAATCCCTTTCCAGGCAGTGTGCCTGCACTCTTTCCTCAAACCCCAAATCCCCCAAATCC
>JAREIS010001765.1:0-18813 GCA_030060385.1 Muscicapa striata striata
CCCCAAAATCCCCCAAAATTCCCCCGGTACCTGCGGGAGCGGAGCCGTGGGAAAGCGGCGGCGCTTTATCAATGGGAGGGGGCGGGGCCTCGAGCGGGGGCGGGGCTTAAAGGGGGCGGGGCTTAAAGGAGGCGGGGGTCCCTGAGGGGATTCTGGGGATCCTTAAGGAAATTTTGGGAGGTCCTGGGGGAATTTTGGGGGGTTCTGGGGGATTTTTGGGGAATTTTGGGGGTTCTGGGGATTTTGGGGTTCTGGGGAGAATTTTGGGGTCTTGTGTGGTGTTGGGGAGAATTTGGGGAGGATTTGAGGGGATTTTGGGGGTTCTGGTGGGATTTGAGGGTTCCTGAGGGAATTTTTGGGGGTTTTGGGGGTTTTGGGGAGATTTTGGGGGTTCTGGGGATTTTGGGGATCCTGGGGGTTTGGGTCTGATTTTGGGGGTTTTGGGGCTGATTTTGGGGTGTTTCTCACTGAAATGGATAATTTGGGAGGGTCGCCCTATGGGGGCCATTTTGGGGTGATTTGGGGGTATTTGGGGTGATTTTGGGGGAATTTGGGGTGTCTCAGCGCAGCGTTAATTTGGGAGGGGTCTCCCTGCAGGGGGGTGAATTTGGGAGGATTTTGGGGAATTTGGGGTGTGTCTCAGCGCAGCATTAATTTGGGAGGGGTCTCCCCGCGGGGGTGATTTGGGGGATTTTGGGGGAATTTGGGGTGTGTCTCAGCGCAGCGTTAATTTGGGGAGGGGTCTCCCCGCGGGGGGTGATTTTGGGGTGATTTTGGGTGAATTTGGGGTGTGTCTCAGTGCAGCATTAATTTGGGAGGGTCTCCCTGGGGGGGGGTGATTTTGGGGCGATTTTGGGGTGATTTGGGGTGATTTTGGGGGAATTTGGGGTGTGTCTCAGTGCAGCGTTAATTTGGGAGGGTCTCCCTGCGGGGGGGTGATTTTGGGGCGATTTTGGGGCGATTTTGGGGTGATTTTGGGGAATTTGGGGTGTGTCTCAGTGCAGCGTTAATTTGGGAGGGGTCTCCCCGGGGGTGATTTTGGGGTGATTTGGGAGGATTTTGGGTGAATTTGGGGTGTGTCTCAGCGCAGCGTTAATTTGGGGAGGGGTCTCCCTGCGGGGGGGTGAATTTGGGAGGATTTTGGGGTGATTTTGGGGGAATTTGGGGTGTGTCTCAGCGCAGCGTTAATTTGGGAGGGGTCTCCCCGGGGGGTGATTCTGGGGGAATTTGGGGTGTGTCTCAGCGCAGCGTTAATTTGGGGAGGGGTCTCACTCCGGGGGGGTGATTTTGGGGGAATTTGGGGTGTCTCTCAGCGCAGCGTTAATTTGGGGAGGGGTCTCCCCGCGGGGGGGGCCCCCTGCGGAACCGGGCGTGGCCGGGGGGCTCCCCGGGCCCCCCCCAGGGCTCGAAGCCCCCTCCCCTCGCCAGCGCCGCCGCCCGGGCCCGCAGCGCCTCCAGCTGGGCGGGGCGGACACTCGGCACGAACCTGGGCACGGAGGGGTTAATTGGGTTAATTGGGTTAATTGGGGTCTGGGGAGTTAATTGGGTCTGGGGCGGGGCGGACACTCGGCACGAACCTGGGCACGGAGGGGTTAATTGGGTTAATTAGGGTCTGGGGGCTGCTAATTGGGGTTAATTGGGTCTGGGCGGGGCGGAGACTCGGCACGAACCTGGGCACGGAGGGGTTAATTGGGTTAATTGGGGTCTGGGGGGGTTAATTGGGTCTGGGGGGGGCGGAGACTCGGCACGAACCTGGGCACGGAGGGGTTAATTGGGTTAATTGGGGTCTGGGGAGTTAATTTGGGTCTGGGGGGGGGCGGACACTCGGCACGAACCTGGGCACGGAGGGGTTAATTGGGTTAATTAGGGTCTGGGGGGTTAATTGGGGTTAATTGGGTCTGGGGCGGGGCGGACACTCGGCACGAACCTGGGCACGGAGGGGTTAATTGGGTTAATTAGGGTCTGGGGGCTGCTAATTGGGGTTAATTTGGGTCTGGGGGGGGCGGAGACTCGGCACGAACCTGGGCACGGAGGGTTAATTGGGTTAATTAGGGTCTGGGGCTGCTAATTGGGGTTAATTTGGGTCTGGGGGGGGCGGAGACTCGGCACGAACCTGGGCACGGAGGGGTTAATTGGGTTAATTGGGGTCTGGGGGGGTTAATTGGGTCTGGGGGGGGCGGAGACTCGGCACGAACCTGGGCACGGAGGGGTTAATTAGGGTCTGGGGGCTGCTAATTGGGTTAATTTGGGTCTGGGGGGGGCGGACACTCGGCACGAAGCTGGGCACGGAGGGGTTAATTGGGGTCTGGGGGCTGCTAATTGGGGTTACTTTGGGTCTGGAGTTGCTAATTGGGGTTAATTTGGGTCTGGGGGTCGCAGGCATGGCACGAACCTGGGGAGGGAGGGGTTAATTTGGGTCTGGGGATTGTTAATTTGGGTTAATTTGGGTCTGGGGGGGTTAATTTGGGTCTGGGGGGTTAATTTGGGTCTGGGGGTCGCAGGCATGGCACGAACCTGGGGAGGGAGGGGTTAATTGGGTCTGGGGGTTGTTAATTGGGGTTAATTAGGGTCTGGGGTCGTTAATGGGGTTAATTAGGGTCGGGGTTGCTAATTTGGGTCTGGGGTCTGCACTCACGTGGGCAGCTCCAGCAGCAGCGTCGCCCCCGGCGCGGCCAGAGCCCCCAGGGCGGGGAGAGCGGGAAGAGACCTGGGGGAGACCCCAGACCCAATTCAGAGACCCCAGACCCAATTCAGACACCCCAAATTAGAGACCCCAGACCCAATTCAGAGACCCCAGACCCAATTCAGAGACCCCAAATTAGAGACCCCAGACCCAATTCAGAGACCCCAGACCCAATTCAGAGACCCCAAATTAGAGACCCCAGACCCAATTCAGAGACCCCAATTCAGAGACCCCAAACCCAATTCAGAGACCCCAAATTAGAGACCCCAGACCCAATTCAGAGACCCCAAACCCAATTCAGAGACTCCAGACCCAAATCAGAGACCCCAAATTAGAGACCCCAGACCCAATTCAGAGACCCCAGAGTCATTAGAGACCCCAATTCAGAGACCCCAGACCCAATTCAGAGACCCCAAACCCAAATCAGAGACCCCAAATTAGAGACCCTAAACCCAATTCAGAGACCCCAGACCCAAATTAGAGACCCCAGACTCATTGGGGAGATCCCAGACTTATTTGGGAGACCCCAGACTTATTTTGGGACCCCCAAAAACACCCCATAAAACACCCCCAGGACCCCACAAACACCCCCAAAAACACCCCGGGACTCCCCCAGACCCCTCCCAAGACCTCCCAAACCTCCCCCAGGACCCCCCAAATCTTCCCCCCGGGCCCCCCCAAACCTCCCCCAGCCCCCCCGGGCCCCCCACCCACCTCCAGCCCAGCACCAGCAGCCGGCAGAGCCCCCCGAGGCGGGCGGGGGTCGCGGGGGGGCCCCCCAAGGGCAGGAACCGAACCCGGAGCGGGAGGGGGGCCAGAGAGCCTGGGGGGGCACGGGGGGGGTCAATGGGGGGTCTGGGGGGGATTTGGGGGTCCTGGGGGATTTGGGGGTCAGGGAGGATTTGGGGGTTCTGGGGAAATCTGGGGGATTTGGGGGGGTCTTGGAGGGATCTGGGGGGAGTTTTGGGGAGTCCTGGGGGGATCTGGGTGAGATTTGGGGGGTCCTGGGGGATCAGAGAGGGTCTGGAGGGAATTTTGGGGGGTCCCGGGGGGGTCAAAGAGGGTCTGGAGGAGTCTGGGGGAAATTTGGGGTGTCTGGGGGTCCTGGGAAAATCAGGGCAAAATTTTGGGGGTCCTGGGGGATTTTGGGGATCCTAAAGGGTCTTGGGGGTTCTGGGGGGTCAAGGAAGGATTTGGGGGTGTCCTGGGGGGGTTGGGGGGACTCGTGGGTCACTCAGGGGTCACTCGGGGACACTCAGGGTCACTCAGGGACACTCAGGGACACTCAGGGACAGTCAGGGACACTCAGGGTCACTCAGGGTCACTCAGGGGTCACTCAGGGGTCACTCAGGGACACTCAGGGACACTCAGGGGGTCACTCAGGGGTCACTCAGGGACACTCAGGGTCACTCAAGGGGGTCACTCGGGGGTCACTCAGGGACACTCAGGGGGTCACTCAGGGGTCACTCAGGGTCACTCAGGGGTCACTCAGGGACACTCAGGGTCACTCAGGGACACTCAGGGGGTCACTCAGGGGTCACTCAGGGACACTCAGGGGGTCACTCAGGGGTCACTCAGGGACACTCAGGGTCACTCGGGGGTCACTCAGGGACACTCAGGGACACTCAGGGGGTCACTCAGGGGGTCACTCGGGGGTCACTCAGGGTCACTCGGGGGTCACTCAGGGACACTCAGGGACACTCAGGGGTCACTCAAGGGTCACTCGGGGGTCACTCAGGGACACTCAGGGGTCACTAAAGGGTCACTCGGGGGTCACTCAGGGGTCACTTAGGGACACTCAGGGTCACTCAGGGACACTCAGGGTCACTCAGGGACACTCGGGGGTCACTGTGGGGTCACTGTGGGGTCACTCAGGGACACTCAGGGGTCACTCAGGGACACTCAGGGGGTCACTCAGGGTCACTCAGGGTCACTCGGGGGTCACTCAGGGACACTCAGGGTCACTCACCCAACGGGTTGGAATCGTCCGAACCGGGGGGGTTCCTCTCCTCAGGGGGGCTGTCCCCGGTCCCGGGGGTGTCCCCAGGGGTGTCCCCGGGGCTGTCCCCGGTCCCGGGGGTGTCCCCAGGGGTGTCCCCGGGGCTGTCCCCATTCCCGGGGGTGTCCCCGGTGAGCAGCTCCCGCAGCAGCTCCGTCAGGACCCCCAGGGACACCTCAGTGGCCGTGCGGGGGCTCTGGGGGTGACACGGGGGGAGGGGCCCCTTTAGAGAGACCCCCCCCCCCAAATGAACCCCCCAAAGCCCCGGGACCCCTCCCCGAACCTTGGGGGGCCCGCGGGGGTCGAGGCCGAAGATGAGGAAGGGTCCGGTGGCGATGTCCCCCCAGTAGGCGGGAGGGGACAGCGACTGCCCGTCCTGGGAGGGGGGGTGACACACACGGAGTGACGTCAGCGCAGTGACGCCACCGCGGTGACGTCACGCTGCCCCCCCGCCGTCACACGCACCGCTCGGGGCCGGGGGTCGCTCAGCAGGGTCGGGTTGGGGGTCCCGCCCCCTCCCCCGAAGGCGGCGCCGCTCTCGCGCCACAGCCCGAACTCGGCCGGGGACAGCGCGGTGGCCTTGGGGACAGCGGGGGGAGGGGCGGGCTTTAACCAAAATCCCCCGGATTGAGCCCAAAAACTGCACAGTTCAACCAAAACCCCGCGGATTGAGCCCAAAAACTGCACAGTTCAACCAAAATCCCACTGGTTTCACCCCAAAAATCCAACGGTTTTCACCCTAAAAATCCCACAAATTTCACCCCCAAAATCCAGGAGATTTCCCTGAAAATCCCACAGATTTCACCCAAAATCCCACAGATTTCACCCCAAACGCCAAGAGATTTCACCCAAAATTCCGCAGATTTTCACCCAAAATCCCAGAGTTTCCCCCCCAAAATCCAACAGATCTGACCCCAAAATCCCACAAATTCCCCTGAAAATCCCAGATTTCACCCCAAAAATCCAACAGATTTCACCCCAAAATCCCTCAGATTCCCCCCAAAATCCCAGGATTTTTCCTCAAAATCACACAGATCCTCCCCAAAATCTCACAGATTTCACCCAAAACCCCAAAATTCCTCCCAAAACCCCACAGATCTCCCCCAAAATCCTGCACATCTCCCCAAAATCTCACAGATTTCACCCCAAATCCCCCAGATTTCTCCAAAATCCCGTAGATCCCCCCCCAAAATCCCCGAGTTTCTCCCCAAAATCCCCCCGATTTCCCCCGGAAAATCCCCCCAAAACCCCCGGATTTCACCCAAAATCCCGAATATTTCCCCAAAATCCCCCCGGTTTCCCCGGAAAATCCCCCAACCCCGGATTTCACCCAAAATCCCGAATATTTCCCCAAAATCCCCCGAAAATCCCCCAACCCCGGATTTCACCCAAAATCCCGAATATTTCCCCAAAATCCCCGGAAAATCCCCCGATTTCCCGGATTTCACCCAAAATCCCGAATATTTCCCCAAAATCCCCCGGTTTCCCCCGGAAAATCCCCCAAACCCCCGGATTTCACCCAAAATCCCGAATATTTCCCCAAAATCCCCCCGGAAAATCCCCGCAACCCCCCCGGATTTCACCCAAAATCCCGAATATTTCCCCAAAATCCCCCGGAAAATCCCCCAAACCCCGGATTTCACCCAAATCCCGAATATTTCCCCAAATCCCCCGGTAAATCCCCCAACCCCGGATTTCACCCAAAATCCCGAATATTTCCCCAAAATCCCCGGAAAATCCCCCAAACCCTCGGATTTCACCCAAAATCCCGAATATTTCCCAAAATCCCCCGATTTCCCCGGAAAATCCCCCAAACCCCCAGATTTCACCCCAAATCCCGAATATTTCCCCAAAATCCCCGGTAAATCCCCCCTCCCCCCCCGGATTTCACCCAAAATCCCGAATATTTCCCCAAAATCCCCCCGGAAAATCCTCCCAAGCCCCCGGATTTCACCCAAAATCCCGAATATTTCCCCAAAATCCCCCCGGTTTCCCCCGGAAAATCCCCCACCCCCGGATTTCGCCCCAAATCCCGAATATTTCCCCAAAATCCCCCCGGAAAATCCCCCCAACCCCCCGGATTTCACCCCAAATCCCGAATATTTCCCGGTTTTCTCACCCCGCGCGGCTGCAGCGCCATGCGCAGCTCCCAGTCCGCCACCGCCGCTCTGCTCTCGTACCGAGCCCCGAGGCGCCGCCGCAGCCGCCGCTCCCAGCCCGGGGTCCCGGTACCGGCACCGGCACCGGCACCGAGCCCGGTTCGGCTCCCGGTGCCGCTCCCCGGGATCCCGGTGCCGGCAGCGCCCGCTCCCAGCGCCGCAGAACCGCCTCCAGAGCGTCCCGGTCCCGGCACTGCCGGTACCGGAGAGCGCGGGGTGAGCAAAAGCCGGTACCGGAGAGTGCCCAAAACCCCGGTACCGGAGAGTGCCCAAAACCCCGGTACCGGAGAGCGCGGGGTGAAAAAAACCCGGTACCGGAGAGTGCCCAAAACCCTGGTACCGGAGAGTGCGGGGTGAAAAAAACCCGGTACCGGAGAGTGCCCAAAATCCCGGTACCGGAGAGTCCTGGGGTCCTCAAAATCCCGGTACCGGAGAGTCCCGGGGTGAACAAAACCCGGTACCGGAGAGTGCCCAAAACCCGGTACCGGAGAGTGCCCAAAACCCGGTACCGGAGAGTCCCGGGGTCCTCAAAATCCCGGTACCGGAGAGTCCCGGGGTGAACAAAACGCCGGTACCGGACAGTCTCACTGTCCCCAAAATCCCGGTACCGGGCAGTGCTCAAACTCCCGGTACCAGCCAGTCCCAATCACCTGGAACCAGCCAGTCCCGAGATGCCCGAAATTCCGGTACCGGGCTGTGCAAGGGTGTCCAAAATCCTGGTACTGGGCAGTCCCGGTGTGCCCAAAATCCCGGTACCGGGCAGTGTCCGGGCAGCCGGTACTGTCCAATCCCAGTCTCCAGGTACCCGGTACCGTCCAGTCCCGGTGTCCAACATCCCGGTACCGTCCAGTCCCGGTGTCCAACATCCCGGTACCGTCCAGTCCCGGTGTCCGGGCACCCGGTACCGTCCAGTCCCGGTGTCCAACATCCCGGTACCGTCCAGTCCCGGTGTCCAACATCCCGGTACCGTCCAGTCCCGGTGTCCAGGCACCCGGTACCGTCCAGTCCCGGTGTCCAACATCCCGGTACCGTCCAGTCCCGGTGTCCGGGCACCCGGTACCGTCCAGTCCCGGTGTCCAACATCCCGGTACCGTCCAGTCCCGGTGTCCGGGCACCCGGTACCGTCCAGTCCCGGTGTCCAGGCACCCGGTACCGTCCAGTCCCGGTGTCCAACATCCCGGTACCGTCCAGTCCCGGTGTCCGGGCACCCGGTACCGTCCAGTCCCGGTGTCCAACATCCCGGTACCGTCCAGTCTCGGTGTCCGGGCACCCGGTACCGTCCAGTCCCGGTGTCCGGGCACCCGGTACCGTCCAGTCCCGGTGTCCAACATCCCGGTACCGTCCAGTCCCGGTGTCCCCAGCACCCCTCCCACCCGGTTCCCGCTGCCCCCGCTATCCCCGGTTCTGACCTTCATGAGCCCGAGCTCAGCGGGCCCGTCCCGGTGCGGTTCCCGGTGCGGTTCCGGTTCCCGGTGCCGCTCGGTGCCGACCCAGCGGCGCAGCCTCCCCGCGGCCCCGCGCAGCAGCTCGGCCGTGCGGGCCCGCAGCGAACCGGAGCCCAGCAGCTCCAGGATGGCGGCGGCGCGGGCTGCGGACACCGGGGGGTTACCGGGGCTTACCGGAGACAGCGGGCCGCTCCCGGGCCGGTTCGGTACCTGCGGGTCTGGGCCGCTCCGGGTTTTCCAGAGCCAGCAGCAGGAACAGGAGCTGGCGCGCCACGGGCTCGGGGCTCTGCTCGGCCACGAAGATCTGCGGGAGATCTCCGGTAACACCGAGCCGTACCGAACCCGGTACCGGGTACCGGCCCGCCCTCCCGGTGCCGCTCCGTACGGTGATGGATCGCGGAGCTCCGCGCCGCGCCCGCGCCGCCGTCAGCAGCAAATGCCGCCCCTCAGCCGCCCCCACCAGCAGCACCGAGGCCTCGGCCGCGGGCTCCGCCTCCGGCGGCACTGCGGGAACGGGAGGGGGCCGCGGTCACCGGCAGCACCGGCAGGGGAACCGGGAGGGGGGGATTCCGCGGGTTCCGGGCTCACGGTGCAGGCGGAGATCGAGCGCCGGGGACAGCCCCCACCAGCACACGGTGCCCGCGGCCGCCTCCAGCTCGGCCGCCATGGCGAAGCCCTCACGGAGCCCTCACGGAACCGGAGCCAATCGGAAGCGAGAACGGCGCCGGTGAGAGGCGCGCGGACCAATCAGAAGCGAGAGCGGCGGCGGGAAAAGCCGCGGGACCAATCAGAAGTGAGGGGAGCGGGAGCCCCGCCCACAGAGACGCGGTCGCCATAGCAACAACAAGGCCAGCTCACATTACCATATTAACGTTAAAATTTGCATAACCACGCCCCTAATTACCATAACCACGCCCACGCGCTGTCCGCGCTCCAGTGCTGAATTTGGGGAATTTCGGGATTTTTTTTCCTCCTGTTTTTTCTTTAATGACGTCACCCCCACTCCTTTTTAAAATCCCAGCCAGGGCCAGGCCTGGAGCGTTTATTCCCCCCTTGCCTTGGGGGGGGGGGTCACGGATTTTTGGGGGAGTTTTTGGGCAGCCGGTGACGCCCCCGGGAGGGATTTTTGGGGGGATTTTGGGGCGTTTCGGGGTCACCGGTCCATGGTGGCTTCCTCGGGGGGGGTCTCGAAGCAGAGCTGCAGGAGCCGCTCGCAGAATTCCAGCTCCTCCTGTGGGGGGAGCTTGGTCAGACTCAAAATCCCGGGAATTCACCCCAAAAACCTCGAGGTTTACACCCCAAAATCTCGAGGTTTGCACCCCCAAATCCCCCAGATTCTCCCCAGAATCCTGGAGATTCCTCCCCCTAAAATCCCACTGATTATTCCAAAATTTCAGGGATTTTCCCCAAAATCCCACTAACTTCCTCCCCTCAAAATCCTTGGGATTTGCCTTAAAATTTCAGGAATTTCCCTCCCCCGAAAACCCGAGGATTTACCTCAAACACTCGGGGTTTTCCCTCCCCAAAACCCCAAGGATTTGCCCCAAAATCCCACGAATTTCCCCCAAAATCCCAGGGCTTTCTCTCCTCTGAAACCTGTTGGGTTTTTGCCCAAAATCCCGGTTTCTCAGCCCAAAATCCCACCTGGAACTCCTCGTGGCCCTGCAGATTTCACCCCAAAACCCCACAGATTTCCCCCAAAATCCCAGGAAATTTCCCCCCAAAATCCCAGGGATTTCCCTGCAGGTGTCCCCTGTTGGATTTTTTCCCAAAATCCCTGTTTTTCACTCCAAAATCCCACAGATTTCCCCCAAATCCCAGGAATTTCCCCCCAAAATCCCAAGGATTTCCCTGCAGGTGTCCCCTGTCGGGTTTTTGCCCAAAATCCCGGTTTTTCAGCCCAAAATTCTCACCTGGAACTCCTCGTGGCCCTGCAGATTTCAGCCCAAAACCCCACAGATTTTTCCCCCCAAAAATCCCACAGATTTCCCCCAAAATCCCAGGAATTTCCCCCCAAACCCCCAGGAATTTCCCTGCAGGTGTCCCCTGTTGTTTTTTTGCCCAAAATCCCAGTTTTTCACCCCAAAATCCCAGGAATTTCCCCCCAAATCCCAGGGATTTCCCTGCAGGTGTCCCCCGTTGGATTTTTGTCCAAAATCCCTGTTTTTTCAGCCCAAAATCTCACGTTTTCACCCCAAAATCCCCCAGATTTCCCCCCAAACCCCCAGGGATTTCCCTGCAGGTGTCCCCCTGTTGGGTTTTTGCCCAAAATCCCGGTTTTTCACCCCAAACCCCACCTGGAATTCCTCGTGACCCCGCAGATTTCAGCCCAAAACCCCACAGATTTACCCCCAAAAATCCAGGAATTTCCAAAAAATCCCAGGAATTTCCCCCCAAACCCCCAGGGATTTCCCTGCAGGTGTCCCCCTGTTGTTTTTTTGCCCAAAATCCCGGTTTTCACCCCAAAATCCCACAGATTTCCCCCAAACCCCCAGGGATTTCGCTGCACGTGTCCCCCGTTGTTTTTTTGCCCAAAATCCCACAGATTTCCCCCAAAATCCCACGTTTTCAGCCCAAAACCCCAGAGATTTCTCTCCTCTGGGACCTGCTGAGTTTTTGCCCCAAATCCCGGTTTTTCAGCCCAAAATCCCAGGAATTTCCCCCAAAATCCCACAGATTTCCCCCCAAACCCCAGGGATTTCCCTGCAGGTGTCCCCTGGTGGGTTTTTTGCCTAAAATCCCGGTTTTTCAGCCCAAAATCCAGGAATTTCCCCCAAAACCCCAGAAATTTCCCCCAAAATCCCAGAGATTTCTCTCCTCTGGAACCTGTTGAGTTTTTGCCCCAAATCCCGGTTTTTCAGCCCAAACCCCCAGGAATTTCCCCCAAAATCCCACAGATTTCCCTGCAGGTGTCCCCCTGTTGTTTTTTTGCCCAAAATCCCTGTTTTTCACCCCAAAATCCCACCTGGAATTCCTCGTGTCCGCACAGATTTCACCCCAAAACCCCACAGATTTTCCCCCCAAAAATCCCAGGAATTTCCCCCCAAAAATCCCACAGATTTCCCCCAAAATCCCACGTTTTCAGCCCAAACCCCCAGGGATTTCCCTGCAGGTGTCCCTCATTGTTTTTTTGCCCAAAATCCCAGTTTTTCACCCCAAACCCCACCTGGAACTCGTCGTGTCCCCGCAGGCGGCGGCGCCGCTCCCGCAGCAGCTCCTCCAGCGCCAGCGGCGGCGCCCGCAGCTCCCGCACGGCCTCGGGGCAGCCCGAGGCCAAACTGGGGGGAAAAAACGGGATTTGGGGGAATTCGGGGGGGGGGGATGGGAACAGGGCAGAGATCACCAAAAATCAGCACAAAAATCCGGGGGAATTGGTGAAAATCACCAAAAATCAGCACAAAAATTGGTGAAAATCGGCCCAAAATCAGCCCAAAATCAGCACAAAAATCCGGGGGGAATTGGTGAGAATCAGCCCAAAATCAGCACAAAAATTGGTGGGGAATTGTTTTTTTTTTTTTTTTTGGTTTTTCCCCCAGATTTTTTTGGGGATTTCCAGATTTTGGGGATTTTGGGATTTTTGGGATGTTTTTGGGGCCCCACCCACCTGCAGAGTTTCCCCACCCCTCCCCTTTCCCCCTTCTTCTCTCCCATTTCTGGGCTGTTTTCCCCCAAATTTCGCCCTTTTTTCCCAGGATTTTTTTGGTTTTTCCCCCAGATTTTTTTGGGATTTCCAGATTTTGGGGATTTTTGGGATTTTTTTGGGATGTTTTTGGGCACCACCCACCTGCAGAGTTTCCCCACCCCTCCCCTTCCCCCCTTTTTTCTCTCCCATTTCGGGGCTGTTTTCCCCCAAATTTTGCCCTTTTTTCCCGGGATTTTTTTGGTTTTTCCCCCAGATTTTTTTTGGAGATTTTCAGGATTTTAGGATTTTTTGGGATTTAGTGATTTTTGGAATTTTTTGGGATTTTTTGGGGCCCCACCCACCTGCAGAAGATCCCTTTTCCCCCCTTCCTCTCCCCCATTTCTGGGCTGTTTTCCCCCAAATTTCGCCCTTTTTTCCCGGGATTTTTTTGGTTTTTCCCCCAGATTTTTTTTGGGATTTCCAGATTTTGGGGATTTTGGGGATTTTTGGGATGTTTTTGGGGTCCCACCCACCTGCAGAGGATGCCCAGGCCGTGCTCGTGGGCCCCGTCGTGCTCCGAGCGCAGCAGCGCCACCACCCGGGGCACCAGCCCCAGCCCCAGCAACGGCCCTGGGGACAGAAATTCGGGGATTTTGGGGTTAAATTTGGGAATTTGGGGGGATTTGGGGGTTAAATTTGGGGATTTTGGGGTTAAATTTGGGGATTTTGGGGTTAAATTTGGGAATTTGGGGGTTAAATTTGGGGATTTGGGGGTTAAATTTGGGGATTTGGGGGGATTTGGGGGTTAAATTTGGGGATTTGGGGGTTAAATTTGGGGATTTGGGGGATTTGGGGTTAAATTTGGGGATTTGGGGGTTAAATTCGGGGATTTGGGGGATTTGGGGGTTAAATTTGGGAATTTGGGGGTTAAATTTGGGGATTTGGGGGGGATTTGGGGGTTGAATTTGGGGATTTGGGGGTAAATTCAGGAATTTGGGAGGAATTTTCCAGCCCCAGCCCCAGCAACGGCCCTGGGGACAGAAATTTGGGGATTTTGGGGTTAAATTTGGGAATTTGGGGTTAAATTTGGGGATTTGGGGGATTTGGGGGTTAAATTTGGGGATTTTGGGGTTAAATTTGGGGATTTGGGGGTTAAATTTGGGAATTTGGGGGTTGAATTTGGGGATTTGGGGGTAAATTCAGGAATTTGGGAGGAATTTTCCAGCCCCAGCCCCAGCAACGGCCCTGGGGACAGAAATTTGGGGAAATTTGGGGATTTTGGGGTTAAATTTGGGAATTTTGGGGTTAAATTTGGGGATTTGGGGATTAAATTCGGGGATCTGGGGGGATTTGGGGGTAAATTCAGGGATTTGGGGGTAAATTCAGGAATTTGGGAGGTGTTTTCCAACCCCAACTGGAGCAGCGGCCCTGCAGGAATCCACGGGAATTCGGGAATTTTGGGGGCAAATTTGGGGATTTGGGGGGGAATTTTGGGGAATTCGGGAAATTTGGGGGAATTCGGGAATTTTGGGGTTAAATTTGGGAATTTTGGGGTTAAATTTGGGGATCTGGGGGGATTTGGGGGTAAATTCAGGGATTTGGGAGGAATTTTCCAGCCCCAGCCCCAGCAGTGGCCCTGGGGAAATCAGGAATTTTGGGGAAATTTGGGGGAATTCGGGAATTTTGGGGTTAAATTTGGGGATTTGGGGGAATTTTGGGGAATTCGGGAAATTTGGGGGGAATTCGGGGATTTTGGGGTTAAATTTGGGGATTTGGGAGAATTTTGGGATGAATTTGGGGTGTCTCTGGGATGGATTTTGGGGTGAATTTCGGGTTTTTTGGGTCCATTTTCCAGGTGATTTTTGGGGTGAATTTGGGGGTTTTTGGGTCTGTTTTTGGGGTGATTTTTGGGGTGACTCTGGGGTGTCTCTGGGGTGCATTTTGGGGTGAATTTGAGGGTTTTTGGGGCAGTTTTTGGGGTGTCCCTGGGGTGCCCCTGGCAGTTTTTGGGCTGTCTCTGGGGTGTCCCTGGGGTGCCCCTGGCAGTTTTTGGGGCAGTTTTGGGGTGTCCCTGGCAGTTTTGGGGCAGTTTTGGGGCAGTTTTTGGGGCAGTTTTGGGGCAGTTTTGGGGTGTCCCTGGCAGTTTTGGGGCAGTTTTGGGGTGTCTCTGGGTTTTTGGGGCAGTTTTGGGGGTGCCCCTGGCAGGTTTTTGGGGCAGTTTTGGGGTGTCTCTGGGGTTTTTGGGGCAGTTTTTGGGGTGTCCCTGGGGTTTTTGGGGCAGTTTTTGGGGTGCCCCTGGCAGTTTTTGGGGCAGTTTTTGGGGTGTCTCTGGGGTGCCCCTGGCAGTTTTTGGGGCAGTTTTGGGGCAGTTTTTGGGGTGTCTCTGGGGTTTTGGGGCAGTTTTTGGGGCAGTTTTTGGGGTGCCCCTGGCAGTTTTTGGGGCAGTTTTTGGGGCAGTTTTTGGGGCAGTTTTTGGGGTGCCCCTGGCAGTTTTTGGGGCAGTTTTTGGGGCAGTTTTTGGGGCAGTTTTTGGGGTGCCCTCACCCCTGAGGCGGGGCTGCTCCCGCAGCAGGCAGTGCAGCAGGAACGCAGCCCTGGCCCTCAGGGGGGGTGGGGCTCTGCAGGGACCCCCAAAACCTCGAGCCCCCAGAGCCTCCAGCTGCTGCAGCCCCTCGGGCTGGGCCCGCACCAGGCCTGGAAAAAACACAAACAAACAAAAATTGGGGTTAAAAGGGCCAGAATTGGTTAAATCCACCCTGAAACCACCCAAATCCAACCCAAAATCACCACAAACCCACCCAAAAATTCCCAAAGCTCCCAAAAATCCACCCTGAAACCACCCAAACCATCCCAAAATCACCACAAACCCACCCAAAAATCCACCCTGAAACCACCCAAACCATCCCAAAATCATCACAAACCCACCCCAAAATTCCCAAAGCTCCCAAAAATCCACCCTGAAACCACCCAAACCATCCCAAAATCATCACAAACCCACCCCAAAATTCCCAAAGCTCCCAAAAATCCACCCTGAAACCACCCAAACCATCCCAAAATCACCACAAACACACCCAAAAATCCACCCTGAAACCACCCAAATCCACCCCAAAATCACCACAAACCCACCCAAAACATCTCCAAAATATGCCCAAATATTCAAAATAAAATCCCTGAGAATTCCCTAAAAAAAATCCCAAAAAATCCCTAAATAATCCCTAAAAAATCCCAAAATCCCAAAAAATCCCTAAAAATTCAAAATAAAGTCCCCTAAAAATCCCTAAAAAAATCCCCAAAAATCCCTAAAGAATCCCCAAAAAATCTCCAAAAAAATCCCAAAAAAATCAATATTAAATCCCTGAAAATTCCCTAAAAAAAATCCAAAAAAATCCCTACAAATTCAAAATAAAATCCCCCAAAAGTTCCCTAAAAAATCCCCAAAAATTCCTAAAAAATCCCCCAAAAATCCCCTAAAAAATTCCCAAAAAATTCCCAAAAAATCCCTAAAAATTCAAAATAAAATCCCCCAAAAATTCCCTAAAAAATTCCCAAAAAATCCCAAAAAATTCAAAATAAAATCCCCCAAAATTTCCCTAAAAAAAAAAATCCCCAAAAATTCCCAAAAAATCCCTAAATAATCCCTCAAAAAAAATTCCCAAAAACTCAAAATAAAATCCTCGAGAAATTCCTAAAAAATTCCCTAAAAAATTCCCCAAAAAATCCCAAAAAATCCCTAAAAATTCAAAATAAAATCCCCCAAAAATTCCCTAAAAATTCCCTAAAAATTCCCTAAAAAATCCCCAAAAAATCCCTAAAAATTCAAAATAAAATCCCTAAAAATTCCCTTAAAAATTCCCAAAAAATCCCTAGAAATTTAAAATAAAATCCCTAAAAATCCCCTAAAAAATTCCCAAAAAAATTCCCAAAAAATCCCTAAAAATTCAAAATAAAATCCCTAAAAATTCCCTAAAAAAATCCCAAAAAATCCCTAGAAATTCAAAATAAAATCCCCCAAAAATTCCCCAAAAAATCCCTAAATAAGCCCCAAAAATTCAAAATAAAATCCCCCAAAAATTTCCTTAAAAATTCCCAAAAAAATCCCTAAAAATTCAAAATAAAACCCCTAAAAATCCCTAAAAATTCCCTAAAAAATTCCCAAAAAATCCCTAGAAATTTAAAATAAAATCCCTAAAAATTCCCTAAAAAAATCCCAAAAAATCCCTAAAAATTCAAAATAAAATCCCCCAAAAATTCCCTAAAAAAAATCCCCAAAAATTCCCAAAAATCCCTAAATAATCCCTAAAAATTCAAAATAAAATCCCTAAAAATTCCCTAAAAAATTCCCAAAAAATCCCTAAAAATTCAAAATAAAATCCCTAAAAATTCCCTAAAAAATTCCCAAAAAATTCCCAAAAAATCCCTAAAAATTCACAATAAAATCCCTGAAAATTCCCTAAAAAATTCCCAAAAAATCCCCAAAAATTCAAAATAAAATCCTCCAAAATTCCTAAAATCCCTAAAATTCCCTAAAAATCCCCAAAAATCCCCCAAAAATTTCCTAAAAAATTCCCAAAAATCCCTAAAATTCAAAATAAAATCCCTAAAATTCCCTTAAAAATTCCCAAAAATCCCAAAAAATCCCTAAAATTCAAAATCCCAAAAAATCCCCCAAAAATTCCCTAAAAATTCCCTAAAAAATCCCTAAATAACCCCCAAAAGTTCAAAATAAAATCCCTAAAAATTCCCTAAAAAATTCCCAAAAAATCCCTAAAAATTCAAAATAAAATCCCTAAAAATTCCCTAAAAAATTCCAAAAAAATTCCCAAAAAATCCCCAAAAATCTCCGAAAAATTCCCAAAAATCCCCAAAAACTCAAAATAAAATCCCCAAAACTCCTAAAAATTTCCCCAAATTTCCCTGCAATGGTCAGACTCACATGAGACGGCGAAGAGGGCGGCGGGCGGCACCCTGGGGTCGGGGTCCCCCCGCAGCCCCCCAGCAGCAGGGGCAGCGCCCCAGGGCCAGGGCGCGGCTCTGGGCCCGCGGCAGGTTCTGGGCACAGGCCCCCAGCACCAGCGGCGCCGGCCCTCAGCGGGGGCCAGGGGTGCCCCAGCAGCCCCAGCAGCGCCTCCAGCCCCCCCAGCGAGCAGAAATCTGTGGGGGGAAAGGGGAGTTGGGGGGGGAAACAAGGTGGGGTAGTGGGGGATGGGGGTGGGGGAAAATGGGAACAAATCAGGTGGGAAATGTCCCAAAATGCAGCCCAAAATCAGCCCAGGAGGCCCAAAATCGACTCGAATCTCTCAGTGACCACCCCAAACCCCTGAGTGACCCCTGAGTGACCACCCCAAACCCTGAGTGACCACCCCAAACCCCTGAGTGACCCCTGAGTGACCCCTGAGTGACCACCCCAAACCCTGAGTGACCGCCCCATACCCCTCAGTGACCCCTGAGTGACCACCCCAAAGCCTGAGTGACCATCCCAAACCCCTCAGTGACCCCTCAGTGACCACCCCAAACCCCTCAGTGACCCCTCAGTGACCCCTGAGTGACCGCCCCAAGTCCTGAGTGACCCCTCAGTGTCCCCCACCAAAGCCTAAGTGACCACCCCAAACCCCTCAGTGACCCCTGAGTGACCACCCCAAACCCCTCAGTGACCCCTCAGTGACCACCCCAAAGCCTGAGTGACCATCCCAAACCCCTCAGTGACCCCTGAGTGACCACCCCAAACCCCTCAGTGACCCCTGAGTGACCACCCCAAACCCCTCAGTGACCCCTGAGTGACCACCCCAAACCCTGAGTGACCACCCCAAACCCTCAGTGACCACCCCAAACCCTCAGTGACCACCCCAAACCCTCAGTGACCCCTCAGTGACCACCCCAAACCCCTCAGTGACCGCCCCAAACCCCTCAGTGACCCCTGAGTGACCACCCCAAACCCTGAGTGACCCCTGAGTGACCACCCCAAACCCTGAGTGACCACCCCAAACCCCTCAGTGACCCCTGAGTGACCACCCCAAACCCTGAGTGACCCATGAGTGACCCCTGAGTGACCGCCCCAAACCCTGAGTGACCACCCCAACCCCCTCAGTGACCCCTCAGTGACCACCCCAAACCCCTCAGTGACCCCTCAGTGACCCCTCAGTGACCCCTGAGTGACCGCCCCAAGTCCTGAGTGACCCCTCAGTGTCCCCCACCAAAGCCTAAGTGACCACTTTAAACCTCTCAGTGACCCCTGAGTGACCGCCCCAAACCCCTGAGTGACCCCCGAGTGACCACTGTCCGTACCTGTGGCATTGTCCAGGCTCTCGCACAGCTCCGCCAGCTCCTCCAGGGCTCTCTCGTGCCCCTCCGTGTCCCCCTGGCCCCTCTCGGCCGCCTCCTCGCCCGGGCAGGGCTGGGCCAGCGCGGCCAGGCAGCGCCGCAGCTCGGCCCGCTGACCACCGGCACTGCCCAGCGCCTCGGACACCGCGGCGCGCAGCCACTGCTGCCTCTGACACCAAAAATGGGGAAATCACCCCAGAATCAACCCTCGGCACCGCCCCGGATGCATAAATGAGCCCCTCACCTCCTCGCTTATGGGCTCGCGGGGCTCGGGCTGCCCCTCGCCCGCCACCACCGCCATCTCCAGCAGCCCCTGCAGCGTGTGCGGAGGGTCCCGCGGGCCGCCGCCGGCCCCGCCGCCCGCCGCTGCGGCCATGGCTGGGGCAGAGAAGCGAACGGCACCGGGAGAACGCGGCCCGCAGCCCTCAGGGCCCAGCCGAGATCCCCGGGAGCGCTCAGCGCCGCCCGCCGCGCCTGGGTGCCGCCATCTTGGGGCGGGCGTGGTTAAAAGGCGGAAAAGGCGCGGGCTGCGGCGGAAGTGGGCGTGGCCTCGGTGTATTGTTTATGGCCGGCCGCACGCTGAGCTC
>JAREIS010001766.1:0-19320 GCA_030060385.1 Muscicapa striata striata
CCACAGGGGAAAAGTGCCTGGGAGGCCGAGAAGGACTGGAACTGGGTTACTGCTCTGTTTGCTGTTAATTCCGTAGTGGTTGTTTTGTTTGCCTTGTTATACATACTAGTAAAGAACCATATTCCTATCCCCATATCTTTGCCTGAGAGCTGCTTAATTTAAAAATTATAATAATTCAGAGGGAAGGATTTACTTTCTCCATTTCGAGGGAAGGCCCTGCTTTCTAGCACTCACCTGTCTTTTTTTCAAACCAGGAGAGATTTTGGTGCCCAGCTGTGGAACCTGAGGGCATTGTGAGGAAAGGGTGAAAAGGAATAACAGTTCTTGAGGGACCTAAATTTTTGTGTTAGGTGGCACCATGTGGTCTAGCCTACCCTGGTTCAGGTTGCACATGGTCACAGCTATGTCTCTCCCATTTGCAGCCCCTTATCTAAACATGGATCCTATAACTAAGGCTACTGTAGCTGTTATCCAGTTCATTTGTGGGATGATAAGGTGAGGAATTAATGGATTTTTAATTTCCTCTGGAAGATGGGTACATGGATTCAGAGCTATCACACTCTAACTGTATGTTTTTGGGCTGACTTTAATAATGGTACTTACTGTGAGGAAGTGACAGGAGGGGGCAATTTTCTCCCAACCCTTCACCCAGTTTTTTGGGTCCACCCCACCAGTTTTTGAAGGGTTCCAATCTCCTCTAAATGCTAATGATATCATACAGTGGCTGGTGTTGCTGATATGCCTGTTCAACCTATTCTATTTCACATTCAGAGATAAGGGGATATTGGCTTGGATAACCACTCTGATACCTACCCCAGAGACTAGGGATGCTGCCCCAGAGCCTGACCCTGCCCCACAGCCCACCTCAGAGAGGAACCACCCAGAGTGGGTGGGGGTTCTAGTGAAGGAGGTAGGCCAGATACTGAAGGAGTGCCTTTCCCCAGCTGGTGAGAAACCCTCCCCCTGCCCTAGAAAGGGAGAGTCTGACTGTGCTGCACTGGATTCCACAAACATTACATCTGTGCAGGTTCCAACTGAACTGCAAGGGCACTCACAGCCAGCAGCAGTTGTCCCTATGGAAATTAAAAATTTTAAGATGAAAACAAAGCACCTAGATAATAAGGATCAGCCAGGAGGGCCCTCACAAACAGCAGGAGAACCAGAAGTTGAGATTGTCATTGAGTCCCTGTCTTAGGAAAATCTTCGTAACCTGTGTGGCGGCTCCGTTGGTGCTTGGTTAAGTCAGAACGCGTGGAGAAGCTCTTCCCACACTCAGGACACTCGTAGGGCCTCTCCCCAGTGTGGATGCGCTGGTGTCTTCTCAGGGTGGAGCTGTCCCCAAAGCTCATCCCACATTCCAAGCAGGTGTAGGGCCGTTCTGTGTGGATCACCTGGTGCCGCAACAGATCAGATATCGTCCTGAAACTCTTCCTACATTTCCCACACTTGTAGGGCCTCTCCCCAGTGTGGATGCGCCGGTGGGCACTGAGATGGGAGCTGTGCTTGAATCCCTTCCCGCAGTTGGGGCAGCGGAAGGGCCTCTCCTCTCTGTGAATCCGCTCATGTTTGAGGTGATCAGAGCTGGTCTGAAACCTCTTCCCACACACAGGACACTTGTAGGGCCTCTACCCAGTGTGGGTGCGCTGGTGGTTTCTCAAGTTGGAGCTGCCCCAAAGCTCTTCCCACATTCCAAGCAGGTGTAGGGCCGTTCCCCTGTGTGGACGACCTGGTGCTGCATCAGGTGGGAGATGTTCCTGAAGCTCTTCCCACATTTCCCACACTCATAGGGCTTTTCCCGAGGGTGGATCATCTGGTGCCGGATGAGGTCAGAGCTCCACCTGAAACCCTTCCCACATTCCAAGCACTTGTGGGGCTTCTCCCCTCCATGAGGCTTCTCCACCAGCTCTGAGCTCTGCCTGCATCTCCAGCCGCCTTCCCGGCTCAGGGAGGGTCTTTCCTCCTCGCAGCTCCCTGGGCTGGGTGTGCAGCCCCTCCTCCTGAGGGATCTCCGGGGCTTTTCCTCCTCCTCCATCCACCCACACCTTGGGAATGAAAAAGCCTGGTTTGGGGGAAAAAACAAGAAGACATCTCTATGGGCTGAGAGTTTCCCCTTGCCCAAGTTCAACTCAGGAAGTTGACATTGGACATCTTGTGCCTGTAAGAACCTCCCAAAGCACCAAGATTGAGACCAAAAATCCTCCAAACATCAAACATAGATCAAAAAGTCCCCCAAACAGCCAGATTCAGAAAAACCTCCTGCAAAATATTAAAGATTCTGGCCCCATAAAAAACCAAAGCATCAACACGTAGCCCAGTGAAGCTCAGAAACACCAAAATTCACCCCAATGAAAATGGTGGTTGACTCTGTCCGGTCACCTGCTGCATGTGGGGGAGACAAGGCTCATGGAGCTGCAGGAGGGGCTGCAGATACAGGGAGGGTGGAACCTTGTGCTGCTTCCCATTCCCTCCTCTTCCTCCTGTGTTCCTGCTCTTCCTCACACTCCTCTTCCTCCTACTATTCCTCTTTCTCCTGAACAATCCCACCTTCTCCTCCCACGTGCATCCTTTGACCATTTTGTTCTCCAGCCCTGCTTCTCCTTCCCTTCTCCTGCTGCCCCCAGGCCCAGCACCCCCTGCCGGCTCCCTCTTCCCCCCAAACCCACAGCATCCCAGCGCAGGGGCAGGGATGGAGCTGGGGCAGCTCGGGCTGGGGCAGCGCTGGGCTCTCGGCCGCTCCCGCCCGCACTCGGTCCCCACTGCAGCCGCTCCCGCCACGGCAGCTGGGGGCCCGGCCTTGGCAACTGCACAGACCCCATGGCAAATGGCCCATGGCCTCTGCCCCTTCTTCTGTCAATGAAATTACTTTTACAGGACTCCTCTGTCTTCTCTGTGCACAGAAACCTCTGGGGATGTGAAGTTTTCCACACACCCTGGGGCTCGGCCGAATTCCTTCCCCGTCCGGGCGGGGGCAGCGAGTGGAGCTGAAGGTGCCTCACCCAGTTTGGGTGATCGGCTCCCCTGGGGCGGCGGCACCGGGCATGGATTGGGGACCTGAGAGTGACCAGGAGACAGACGAGGGACACATCAGGGGGGCTGGGAAGAGTCGGCAGCCAGAGAGCTCTGAAAATCTCATCAGTGAGTGCAGTGGGATCTTCGGGGACTAAACATGGCAGGGCACCCATGGAGGGGAGAAAGGGAAAGCCAGGAAGGGCTCCCGGCAAAAGGGATGATGATCCCAAAATATCTCTGAAGGGTCCCTTGGGAGCATGTTGAGGGAGTTTGCACATTCTCCCAGAGGTAATCAAGGAGATGGACACTAGGGGGGCAATAAGAGAAATCCAAAAGGGATTTAGACAGCAGTATTCAGGGGATAAGTGGGAAAGATGAGCTGGTGTGTTTTATTCCACCAGTGTTAGAAGATGTGGGGGATGTGTTTGAAATGCAGGAGCTTTTATTTCTTCCTAATTCTGATTGTAATTTACTGAGAAGGGATTTGATTACTAATTTGGGAATACAAATTAATACTGTAAGAGTTGTGCCTTTGTCTGGCAAGGCCTATGCTGAAGTGAATGCTGAAGGTTGGGCAGCTCCAGGAAAATAGGGAAAATTAGATATGGAGCCTCTCCAAAGGACTGTGAAGCAACCAGGGCAAGTGGTGTCTAAAAGCAATACCCTATTCCAAGGGAGGGAAGGAAGGGCTCACAGCCTGTTATTGAGTCCCTGCTAAAGGCAGGGCTTTTGGAGCCAGGGATCTCTCCCTACAATGCTCCTATCCTGCCAGTCAAGAAATCAGATGGAATCCATAGAATAGTGCAGGACCTAAGAATAATAAATGAGATTATTAAACCCAGGCACCCCACAGTCTCAGATCCTTACACCACCCTGAACCAGGTTCCCTCCTCACACTGACACCATTCAGCACCTGTGTTCAAAGATGCTTTCTGGGGATGCCCACTCACACAGGATGCTAAACTGTATTTTGCCTTGGAGTGGGAACAAGAGGCAGAAGGGAAAATGGTAAAGACATGGATGGTCCTTCTGCAGGGATGCACGGAAGCACCAGCCTTATTGGGGCAAGCCTTGCAGAAAATATCACAAGAATTTACCCCACCCCAGGGATTGGGTTAATGCAGGATGTGGGTGACTTGCTCCAATCAGGAGGACAAGAAGAGGTAGAAGAAGCCTCTGTGAAACGGCTGAATGTTCAGGCTAAAAAGCATCTTTGAGTATTGGAAAAGAAAGCGCAAATGCTGGAGAAGAAAGCTAAATATTTTGGACATATTTTAACTGAATTTTGTGGTGTATTGACCCAGAGAAGGACCAGGAAATCTCAGAAGTAGCATTACCCCGCAATAAAATGGAGCTGTGGCAATTTTGAGGATTAACAGGGAATTGCAGGACCAGGATTGAGGATTCCCTCTTCAAGCCAGAACACTGTAAACACAAATAGCTTCAATAATGTGGTATGGACATAAGAAACAGCAAAACTTACAAAAATGAAATAAAACCAAAATGATTGTTGCCCTAGCCATAGCTTTTTCAGATTCAGAAATTAAATTTGAATTTTATGTGTGTTATAGTACATATTATATTACTGCATTTTTGAAAATATTAAAATGAATGCTATATGTATAATGTTGGAAAACTTGGCTCTATGAATATAGCTTCTTTTAGTTTTCCAATTAACAAACCTTAAAAATACTAGTGTAATAAATACATTTTTATTGGACTATAACATGGTGATATAAAAAGCTTTTCTTCATGTAACTAACTACGAGAAAGGTAGAAAAGATAATCAGGAAATCCTTCAAATTCTTGGATTATGGGACACCAGACCCACAGAGAAGGAAAAAAAGCTGATTTACAGGTTGGAGGGGAATGATTTTGAATCATGCATGAGGAGCCATGAATTTGCAACAGGCTGATGCATTGAAGGAAGTGTTTTCTGAGTTAGGGTGTGTACTTGGCTGAAGGCAAAGCACCCTGCTGTTACAACTCTCTGCTTTACTGTTTGTCTCCTATTCGCTTTTATTAAAATTTTAAATATTTACCAGGAAAGTGAAACTCGTTTTCTAAGATGTGGATGTTACACAGGGTGATGCGAAAGGAATTTCTGTGCTAAAATGTTTAACCCAGAGGTCAGAGTGGCCTCATTATCTGCAGAATTTTGCAGCCACAGCTTTAATGGGAAGTGAGGCCCAAAAACTGATGGCAGGAGGATCTCCTGTTGTTCAAGTCTGGCACCAAGTGAAAGCTCTGATAACCAAAAGAGCCTCTACATGGATGAGCAGTGCTCAGTGATTACAGAATGAAACTTGTTCAGTGACACAGGAGGATTTAGAATTGAGGACAGGGGAAGGGTTTAACCCAGCCTCCTGTTTGAACAGCCTGCACAGGGGCTGGCAACAAACCCATGGCTGCATTCAAGGGACAGAGCTCCAGAGCCAGCACAGGAGAGATTGATGAGACATTCCCTGGCCTGAGGGACAAAATGTGTTCATGGATGGGTCTGCAAGGGCAGGAGAAGGGAAAAGAGTTCCAAGACACGCTCTGATTAAGGAAAGGGAATTAGAGCAAGACTTACACTCTGCCTGAGGAGTGCACAGAAGCCCCACTGGTGGCCAAGTGCCGTGGCCCATGCCAAGTGTCCCTGAGCACAGAAACAGCCCCAGCACAGCTCAGCACGGGGGGACCCCTCACCCTGGGCTCAGGGGCTCTCCAGTCCCGGTCTGGAAAAGGCTGAGAAGGAAATCCAGGAGTTCGGACCTAATTAACATCGGTTAGCCAAATTCTAAGGAAAGATCTTCCCCCCACCTCTCCCTGCTTCCCAGGCTTAACTTTATCCCATATTCCCTCCCCCCTCCCCACCCAGAGGCACAGGGGATGGGTGTCACAGTCAGGTCATGTCACAGCCGCCCCCCTCAGGGACAGGAATCCTTGTCCTGATCCAGCCCGGGGTCCCTCCCACGGGACACAGCCCCTCAGGAACAGGCTGCTCCAGCGGGGATCCCCCACGGCCTCACAAGTCCCGCCAGGAGCCACTTCCATGGCCCTGCAGGGGCTTCCACGGGCTCGGGGCCTCTCTCAGGCCGCCCCTGCTCCAGCCCGGACACCTGACAGGACTGCAGGTGGGTTCCTGCTCCATCCCGGCCTCAGCCCCAGCTCCCAGCGCCATCAGCTCCCGCTCACCCCGAGCTCCCGGCGGTTCAGGGCAGCAGCGGCTCCTCCGGCCTCAGCCCGGGCCGGGCTCAGCGCCGCGGCCGCTCCTCAGGCGAGGTTTCCAAATAATGGCGGAGCGCGTGGACAGGGAGGGGTCGTGTGCACAGCCCGCCCCTCGCTGCGATTGGCTGATTCTGCCGTCACTCCTCACTCTCGCGCGCTGATTGGGCAGAGCGGGGACAAGCCCGGCCCCGGGGCCAAAGGCGCCATTTTCGCTTCGGCACGGACTTCTCTCCCATACCTCGAGCTCTGCCATTTCTCGCAAACCTCGCCTGAGGAGCGGCTCCGGCGCTGGGCCCGGCCCGGGCATCGGGCCAAGGAACCGCTGCTGCCCTGAACCGGCGGGAGCTCGGGGTGAGCGGGAGCTGAGGGCGGTGGGAGCTGGGGGTGAGTCCGGGATGGAGCGGGACCCACCTGGAGCTCCGGCAGGATCCCGCCCTGGGCAAGGGATGTTTGAGAGAGGGCCGGGGCTATGCGGGAAAATTCACGTTTTCAGGGGTTTGTGTGCACAGAGAAGACAGAGGCGTCCTGTAAAAGTGACTTTATTGGTGAACAATGGGAGAGGCTGCGGGCATTTGCCATGCGGTCTCTAAAACGCAGCCTCTTTTTTAGTATCCTCATTTTCCCGGCTTCATCTCTCTCTCCCTTTGGCCACGGGCTGAGGTACTTAGAAGGTTCAGACTTCCCGATCCGTCTGCCGCATTTCCTCCTTAATATGCACCCCTCCTTTAGTATAACATCCGATATTCCCGGCTGCGTTTAGTGTTTCTCCTTCTCGAAGTTGAGGAATTGAGCAGGATCTTGGCTGAGCAGCAGTCCCTGTAAATTAGTAACATTTTCTGAAACTGAGGAGTTTTCCCATTGCTTTCTCCAGTACAAGTTCCTGGCCCTATCTCCAAGCAGATTCACTCATTGACTCTGTTTTTTCTTCCTGGTTCCTCTTTGTTTTTGGGATTATTCTCAGTGCCCTCACTGCCTGTCCTTTTGTAGCCGTTTCTGGATCAGGCCTGGCTGCCACCTGCATCCCCTTGCTCACCTGCTGAATGAGCTGCACTCAGCAAGGTGTCGAGCATGGGAAAAAGATGAGAGTTGCTGCAGCACATCAGAGGAGGAACAGCATTCGTTTAACCCATGGTCTGCCAGGAACGCTGAAAACATGTCCCATTGCCATCCTTTCCCTATTTGGACTGGTACATGATCTACTTTCTTACTTCCTTTGTCACCTGTTTCACCACTTTTCAGTTATCTCTTTGGAACCAGCAGTTTGAGTCATTTAATTTTCCATAAACTCCTCCTCCTTCTGTTAGTAGGTAATCTGATCCCATCCCATGGTGAAATGTCTTCTTTTCCCTGGGTTGGTCGGCAGGAAGGTCAGGAGCTGGAGGTGGTCAATTGTTATTGAGAGGACTGATAATATATTCTCTAGTACATAATAATAATAGCAGTAATAATAATTAAATCACAACAACTACAACAACAATAGTAATAGTATGGGTATTAATAGTAATAATGATAATACTATTTAGTTTTTAATCTAAATGTGGTACTCAAAGTATGGGTGAATTTTCTTTCTCCTCATATGAATTCGTTCAGGTTCCCAGGGGCTGGTCCATGGATTTGTAGGGTTTTTTCTGGTTTCTGTTCATCTTTTCCCCATTTTTGAGCACTCCCTCCAGCCACAGCTGCATCAATTGATCACTTTTCTCTAATTAAATCATCAAATATTTGGATTCCCAGCTGATTTCTCTGGACTAGCAAAAGCACCCCAGTGCTCTAACACACCCTGTATAACCCAGACAGTGACAGCACATGTTGGAGTGGGGAGAGGGATGATTCCCCCCACACTTTTTAAAGTAAAGTTTTCACAACATTCTCCATTTGCTGTTTTCCTTTGCAACTTAACCAATTTCTGTTGCAGTCAGATATCCTCACTATGGGCTCTGCCTTCAGCTGTGCAAATTCCATCTGTGCAGGCAGGCAGAGCTTGGGGTGAGGGACAGAGGGAATCAGCCCAATTCCTCCCCCAGGAAAGGAGACCCTGGTACATTGTCCACACTTTACCCCAGCAGCAGTGTTAATTTGCATTTCTAAAGCTCCTCTCCTGCCTGCCTGGAATTAAGCTTCTGTTCAAGAGCAGCCATTGGGTGACTCACATGTGGCAACCCCACAATCTGCTGTTTTGTTTTCTTCTTTTTCTTTTTAGAAAATATTCTGTTAACTGTTCATACATTAAAGCATTACCTTTAAAGCCCTTCTAGTTTTGCAAAATCCATCCTGAAGGTGAACATCGAAAAACCCAAATTTTGCCATCACTAAGAGCCTCGCCAAAATACACGCAAAAAATTCCCAGTGCAATCAAGTTATTTCTGCTTCTCCTAGGAGTAAAAATTCATTGTCACATCCTTGGCCCAAACCTAACTGACAAGACAAAAGTAGGATTATTCTCCACTAGGTGGAGAATTACCAGAGTAAGTAATTCCAAACAGCAATTCCAAGGGAGATAATTGAATATCTGACCTGGATCTGGCTGTTATTCTTGCCAAAGCCAATGGCAAAAACCGTACCATGGCATCTTGGTTTCTATCACCAGCTTCCAAAGGAGTTTCTTTATTTCCCCATTCATTCTTCCTGCCTGACCTGAGCTCTGGGGGTGCCAGGGCTTGTGGAGTTCCCATTGTATTCCTAAAGCAGCCATAACCCCCTGAAGGATCTTTCCTGTAAAATGAGTTCCCCGTCTGAGTCTGCTGCTTCCACAATCTCTTATCTTGGAATTATTTGTTTTAGAAATACCTTAATAAGGAATCCAGTGATTGCTGAAGAGGTCAGAATTGCTTTTGCTCCCTGTTAGCTGCCATGCTGTCCCCAGCAGATATTTGAGCCTTCCTGCTCAGGGCATTTCAGTGCCAGGCTCTTCCAAGCACACACAGCTCCGCCGGTTGAGCTGACCATGCGGGCGGTGACCTGCGCTTGCTCTAATTCCCTTTCCTTAATCACAGCCTGTCTTGGAACTCTTTTCCCTTCCCCTGCCCTTGCAGACCCATCCATGAACACATTTTGTCCCTCAGGCCAGGGAATGTCTCATCACTCTCTCCTGTGCTGGCTCTGGAGCTCTGTCCCTTGAATGCAGCCATGGGTTTGTTGCCAGCCCCTGTGCAGGCTGTTCAAACAGGAGGCTGGGTTAAACCCTTCCCCTGCCCTCAATTCTAAATCCTCCTGTGCCACTGAACAAGTTTCATTCTGTAATCAGTGAGCACTGCTCATCCATGTAGAGGCTCTTTTGGTTATCAAAGCTTGAACTTGGTGCCAGAGTTGAACAACAGGAGATCCTCCTGCCATCAGTTTTTGGTCCTCAGGTCCCATGAAAGCTGTGGCTGCACAATTCTGCAGACATTGAGGCCACTCTGGCCACTGGGTTAAACATTTTAGCACAAGAATTCTTTTGTCATGGCCCTGTGTAATATCACTTTTTAAAAAAAACGGGCTCATTATCCTGGTAAATTTTAAAAGGTTTAATAATTGACAATAAGAGACAAACAATAAAGCAAAATATTATGACAGCAAAGTGCTTGGATTTCAACCAAGAGCACACCCTGACTCAGAAACACTTTTTAAAATGTATCAACCTGTTCATACATCTTCATGAATTATTTAAAATCATTCCCAACCTTTTATTTGACATTTTTTCCATCCCTGGGGGTCTGGTGTCCTATAATCCAAGAATGTGAAGAATTTCCTTATTATCTTTTCTGTTCTACCATTGTCTGAGTTAGTTGCATGCACAAAAGCTTTTTACATCACCATGTTATATTCCAATAAAAATGTATGTATTACACTACTATTTTTAAGCTTTGTTAATAGGAAAACTAAAAGAAATTATATTCATACAGCAAAGTTTTCCAAACTTACACATATAGCATTCATTTGAATATTTTCAAAAATGCGATAATATAATATGTACTATAACACACATACAATTCAAATTTCTTTTCTGAATCTGAAAAAGCTATGCCTAGGGCAACAATCATTTTGGTTTTATTTCATTTTCTGAAGTTTTGCTGTTTCTCATGTCCATACCACAACATTGAGGCTGTCTGGGTTTATAGTGCTCTGGCTTGAAGAGGGAATCCTCAGTCCTGGTCCTGCAATTCCCTATTAATCCTCAGAATTACCACAGCTCCATTTTAGTGCTGAGTAACGCTATTTCTGAGTTTCCCTGGTCTTTCTCTGGGTCAATACACCACAAAATTCAGTTAATATATGTCCCAAATACTTAACCTTTTTCTCCAGCATTTGTGCTTTTTTTTTTTTCCCAATACTCAAAGATGCTTTTTAGCCTGAACATTCATCCATTTCACAGAGGCTTCTTCTACCACCTCTTGTCCTCCTGATTGGAGCAAGTCACCCACATCCTGCATTAACCCAATCCCTGGGGGTGGGGTAAATTCTTGTGGTATTTTCTGCAAGGCTTGCCCCAATAAGGCTGGTGCTTCCGTGCATCCCTGCAGAAGGACCGTCCATGTCTTTACCATTTTCCCTTCTACCTCTTGTTCCCACTCAAAGGCAAAATACCGTTTAGCATCCTGTGTGAGTGGGCATCCCCAGAAAGCATCTTTGCCATCAAGTACTGAATGGTGTCAGTGTGAAGAGGGAACCTGGTTCAAGATGGTGTGAGGATCTGGGGATACAAAGGATTTGGATCACCTGGCAACTTGTGAGGATAAGAGCTTCTGAAAACATCCCAATCCTCAGTATTTTTCTCTTCCTCTTCTTTTCCATCATCCATTTTCTTACCACATAGATTGCTCCTTCTCCATCTTTCCTGAACCACATTCCTGCACACTCCCCTTATACCAGGAGCTCTTCCTGTTTGGAAGGAATTCTGGCTGACCCACAAGATGTGTGGAAAACTTAACATCACCAGAGGTTTCTGTCCTCAATGAAGACAGAGGAGTCCTGTAAGAGTAATTTCATTATTAAATAAATTGAGAGGCCATGGGCCATTTTCCATGGGGTCTCTGCAATTATTGGAGGAACAGCCTCCTTTTCATCCTACTTTTCCCGGCCTTTCCCCACTGGCTGAAGTACTTGAGAGGTGCAGACTTCCCAATGCACCCACTTCATCCCCCCTTAATATGCACCCCACTTTTGTACAGCTAACGATATTCATGGCTCTGTTCAGTCTTTGTTCTTCTTCTGGGAGTTCCTGAATGTAGCAGGACCTTGGCTGAGCAGCAGTCTGTGTGGTCAGTTAATAACATTTTCTGAACCTGATGGTTTCTGCTGTCACTTCCTTATGTACACGTCCCTGGCCCTGTCTCCAAGCGGATTCCCAGCATCTGTTTGTAAAGACACTTTCCTGTTCTCCCTTCCATGGGGGTCCAGGCAGAGCTGCAGCTCCCAGCGTTCCCCCCCTGGACCCCACCTGCCCCCCCGGGCCCCAGCGCCCCCCGGGAGGGGAATTTGGGGAGGTGGGAGGGGGCAGCGCCAAGGCCGGGCCCCCCCGCGCTGCCGTGGCGGGAGCGGCTGCAGTGGGGACCGAGTGCGGGCGGGAGCGGCCGAGAGCCCAGCGCTGCCCCAGCCCGAGCTGCCCCAGCTCCATCCCTGCCCCTGCGCTGGGATGCTGTGGGTTTGGGGGGAAGAGGGAGCCGGCAGGGGGTGCTGGGCCTGGGGGCAGCAGGAGAAGGGAAGGAGAAGCAGGGTTGGAGAACAAAATGGTCAAACGCTGCACGTGGGAGGAGAAGGTGGGATTGTGCAGGAGAAGGAGGAATAGTAGGAGGAAGAGGAGTATGGGGAACAGTAGGGACACAGGAGGAGGAGAAATGGGAAGCAGCACAAGGTTCCACCCCTCCCTGTATTTGTAGCCTCTTCCCCAGGTCCAGCAGTCTTCTCCCTCTCACGTGCAGCAGGTGACCGGAGAGAAGGATACACAATTTTCGCAGGGGTGAATCTTGGTGTTTCTGAGCTTTTTTGGGCTAAATGTTCATGCTTTGGTTTTTTTATGGGGCCTGAATCTTTATATTTTTCAGGAGGTTTTGTCTGAATCTTGCTGTTTTGGAAGTTTTTGATCTCTCTCTTGATGTTTGGATGATTTCTGGGCTGAATCTTGGTGTTTGGGAGGTTCATTCAGACACAAGATGCCCAATGACTTCCTGAGATTAACTTGGGCAAAGAGGAACCCCCTAGTCAAAGGTTTTTTTTTTTTTTTTTTTTTCTCAAACCAGGATTTTTCATTCCCAAGGCATGGGCAGATGGAGAAGGAGCAAAAGCCCCAGAGATCCCTCATGAGGAGGGGCTGCAAACCCAGCCCAGGGAGCTGCGAGGAGGAAAGACTCTCCTTGAGCCGGGAGGGAGGCCGGAGATGCAGGCAGAGCTCAGAGCTGGTGGAGAAGCCTCATGGAGGGGAGAAGCCCCACAAGTGCTTGGAATGTGGGAAGGGTTTCAGATGGAACTCTGACCTGATCCGGCACCATATGATCCACACTGGGGAGAAGCCCTATGGGTGTGGGAAATGTGGGAAGAGCTTCACGAGTATTTCTAATCTGCTGCAGCACCAGGTGATCCACACAGGGGAACGGCCCTACACCTGCTTGGAATGTGGGAAGAGCTTTGGGAAGAACTCCACCCTGAGAGTCCACCAGCGCATCCACACTGGGGAGAGGCCCTACAAGTGTCCCAAGTGTGGGAAGAGGTTTCAGACCAGCTCTCATGTTCTCCTACATGAGCGGATTCACACAGAGGAGAGGCCCTTCCGCTGCCACGACTGCGGGAAGGGATTCAACCGCAACTCCACCCTCACTGTCCACCGGCGCATCCACACTGGGGAGAGGCCCTACGAGTGTCCTGAGTGTGGGAAGAGCTTCTCAGACAGCTCAGCCTTGACCCGACACCAACGGAGGCTCCACTAAGGGAAGCCCTGTGAGTGCCCCGAGTGTGGGAAGAGCTTCGTGCTCTGCTCCAGCTCCATCCCCATGGGAGGATCGGTGTTGGATGATCCCCAGTGACCCCGTTGGGCAGAGTCCTGGTGATCCGTGGTCCTGGTGGTCTGTGTTGGGAAAGACTCGTGGCTGGGGGAGCTCTGCATCATCCTGTCTTCCTGTGGGCACCTGGATGAATGCAGAGGCAGGAATGTCTATCGGGATACAAACGGACATTGGGAATTCCTTGGTGAGAGCATATTTGTTCACTTTCAACGCCAGAAAATCTTCTGTGTTCTGTCCAGTGTTCTAGTGGCAGGCAGGAGTACTGAATGGTCTTGGAGGTCTTTTCCAGCCTCAGTGATTCCAGGATTTTGATTTCCTATTAGTAATGTGTGTGTTCCACAGCAAAATGGTGATGGACTGGGGCAAAGACCAAGATTTTGAAGACAGTGGGGTGGAAACTCTTCCAGAAAAGATTCTTCCCTCCCACCCAAGCACATGGATCCTCAGCTGGCATGGACAAGGGAATGCTTTTCTTCTCGACTTGATTTGCTTTTGATTTCTCTTCATCCCTTTAAAACATCCAACGCTAAAAATAAAGACACTGAACTGAGACATGGGTGGGCCACTGGGGGGACAGAGACATGGCGGGACATAGACACAGAGAGTGACATGGGGGCAAATGGACATGGACGAGGACATGGCCATTCATGGGGACATTGGAGGACATGGGCATGGATGGAGATGTGGGACAATGACAGGGATGGAAACATGGTGGGGACACAGCCATGGGTTTGGACATGGTGGGACAAGGCCAGTGACACGTGGGGACATGGCCACGGCCGGTGCCATGGGGGAACTTGCAGGGGCTGTGGGGGATGCTGGGTTTGAGGGAGTTGAGGGTTCCTGGGAGGCACTTGGGGCTTGCTGAGGGCTTTGGGGACCCCAGGCCGAGCGGCTCCGGCTGCGCTGGGAGACCCTGGCGGAGGTTCTGGGGCAGCTGCTCAAGGACCCCCTGCCCTGGAGCCCCAGCCGGGCATTGGGCTCCTGGAAGGGAATGAACGTCCTTGTCCCCAGGAGGGAAATCCCAGCACCCCCAGGGTGTCTGGGGCAGCTGAGAGGCCACAACAGGGAGGGGAAAGCCAGACAGAGATGTCTGCCTCCAAAACTGAACCCCAAAAATCCCATGACTCAGGGATTCCACCCAAAAGAAGCTTTCAAGAGGTTCCGGAATTGAGGGAAATGGATATGGGACCCCCAGAATGAGCAGGAGAGGCCTGGAAGCATCAAAAAGAAGCATGAGTAATGGGTGTGACTATTGGGGGCAGTGGGGAAGTAATGGAAGAGCATGGGGAAAAGAGGGGACTGGTACCACTAAGGAGTTGGGCAGGGGACCGAGATCCCCAAATTGCCTTGGGAGAGGTCTCACTTCTACTTTTTAGTCCAGCCTGCCCTCGGCCCTTCTCCCACTCCTTCCTCAGCCCTTCTCCTCCTTTTCCTCCTCCATCCCTTCTTCTCTCCCCAGACCCAGTGCTCCCCCTTGGCCCCCCCATTTTCCCAACACCATCTCATCTTGCAGGAGGAGCTGGGATGGGGCCGGGGAAGGTCGGGCTGAGGCAGCACTGGGCTCTTGGCCCAGCCTGACTGCCTCCCATGCGCCCTCTCCCCAAATTCCCCTTGCAGCATGCGGGGGCTGAGCCCCTTTGGGGTTGGCGCGATGCCATATTGGGGTTCAGGTTCCTCCCAGGGCCCCTCAGAGCGGGCTGAGAATGGAGAGACATGACCTATACTGGGGGTCCCCATTGCCAATCCATGCCAGGGCCCATTCTGCTCCCCCCCAGTCATGTCTCCCCGCCTAGTCCCTCCAACTCCTTCCTCACTGGCTCCCACTAAACACAGGACCAGGTGAACTGGGAGGCTTTCTTGGGAATACTGGGACCAGCTGTTTAGGGGCAGAGTGACTCTGGGCTGGGGGTCCCCAGGGGGAGCACACATGTTCACCCAAGTATTGCTGGTCCCCAGACAGGTGAGCTCCCAGTACCACCAGTACGGCCCCTGCTCCCCCGACATGCCCCATCCCCAGCGCCGGGCGGTGCCACCAGCCCCAAAGCAGCCATGCTGTGCTGTGGGGGGGGTCCCTGCTGCCCTGCCCTGTGCAGTGCTGGGAGCTCCAGTCTGGACCAGTTAGAAGCTTTGGTGAGTGGCATCAGAACCCATGAAAGTGAGTCCACCACAAGCCATTTAGAACCCCCAAAATTGGCAGAAAGCATCAGGATTCTCCCAAAAAGGGGTCACCTCTTCCCATAAAGTAACCGGGAAATCCCCCAAAACTGTTTATAAACGCGTAAAACTGGTGGAAAGCATCAGGATCTTCCCTAATATGGGCTGCCAAAGTCCTTCCCTGTGGGGTCCCGCTCCAATGTCAGAGCCTGTTGGGGCGTGTAAAAAAGAACCTTATCTGAGTCCCTCAGAGAGAGAGAATGCAGGGCTTGAATTAAAGCCTTTAGAGAAATTAAAATATATTAAGCCACACAGACATGAAGTAGAAGTGTAAGTTTTAGTTTTAAGTAAGTATGAATGTTTATTATGTCACATAATGTCCTAGGTTACAATGTAAAGATATGCCCAAAAGTATGTGTTCTGTCACCAGCTGCTGAAACCAGGTGGGGCAGTGATTCTTATCTCTGTGAGAGATATCCTCTGCTAATGGGCCATCTGTTAAAAACCAGGTAAGGCAGTGTTCTTTATCTTTGCCATGACCCATCCTTCCTCCATGAAAATATCTTCTGTTAATGGGCCATTGAGTCCCACTGCATGACTGATAAAACCATATCATCCCAATGTGAGATGCTCCACCCAATGGGAGGAGCCAAACACTTCCTGCTGTTTTAATGCTGAATGGTGGATTATGGTGGATATGTCTGTGCAAATCTGGGCCTTGTATGTGTGCACCAGCCAAAAATTGTATTTAGTTGCTCTGTTTTGCTGTTGTGTTATTGCTGCACATTTTGCTCTCTGTTTACATGGTTCTTTTACACGCTAGCTGTTTCTGTGTATTTCTCAGTTTAGAGCAGTGTTTATAACAGGTGCACAGTATGAGAAAATTTTAGGAGTATTTCAATAACTGGTTTGAAACACCCTAAGGCCTCTGGAACATCAACTATGCTAAATCGGGAGAGAAGAAGTTGAAAACACAGAATATGAAGATTAGAAGATTCAAGATAACAGGAGGCGAAGAAGATCCTGAAGACCACCACTTACGGACTTTCAGGGGTTTGGATGGGTGGATCAATATCCTAAAATTACTAGTTGTAGAGTATGTCCCCATGTGGATGATGGTTCTAGAAATGTATAAATAGGGTGAATTATAAACAATAAATCGGCTTCTGCAAAATCATATTGATTTGGTGTCCAGTAGTCCATTTTTTTCCCTCATTTGGTGATCCCGACATGATATATTGTACACATCGTGCGTATGAAGCGAACAGTAACTCTTTAGACTTAGGCTCTGAAGGGGGTCTGCAGAGAAAAAAACGCATGAAGCCCATTTGTGAGCTGCTGCAGCGGGACCGCGGCAGTGGAGGTAGGAGTGTGACTGAAGAGAATCCGAAGAATACGAGAGAGAGAGAAAACTCTGGAGAGCGGCTCGGAAGGAAGCCAGCAGGAGCACGGGGTGGAGAGGAGTTCCTGAGAGAAGCTCCGAGAGAAAAGCATGTGCAGTGCAGCAAAGAACAGCTGTAAAAGGTGAGCAGCTGGGGCTGGAGAGATGGAGAAATTATTATCAAAAGAAAAGAAAGAAGAGCAAAGTTAAATATCATCCAGCACATCCTCTCTGTGAGAGTAGTCAAGTACGACCCAGAGGGTTTAAAAAGACTATTTAGATGGGGTCAGGAAAAAGGATTTATTTCGGGTGACCCTGCGGGTGCCTTTCCAGCTTTTGTACAAGAGTGCTTTGGGGGGAAGAGACAGTTGTTCTGTCCTTACCATCGGCAGTGCCTGAGACAGAGTCGCGGGCTCCACAGGAGGTCTCGGGCGGTGACAGCGCGGACTCGCAGTCCATATTGGAATCACAAAACATGGAAATAGATGCTTCCTTGCTAACACTGGAAACAGAAAAACCTACGGGCTGTCCCGTGGTGTCCCCTGAAGAGTTGACAGCAGCCCTAGGAGCGCAAGTCTATCCCCCATCTTCGCTGCCTGATTCAGTGGAGCTCAGTCAGATCAGGCATTCAAATGTAGATCACGAATATTCGCATGCAGAGAGATTGTGCTGCTCAGAAACAGAAAAGTACCAGCAGCTAGAAAGAGAATTAGCAACACTAAGGACTTAGGTTGGCCAGCAGATCAGAGAGAGAGAAAAAACTCGACCGCTTCTGGTGGGGGGCAAAGAGAAAGGACAGCTGTTTGATCGCAAGAGCTGCGTGTGGCGGTGCCGGTCTCACGGGCCGCGGTGCGGAGGCCGCCAGGTTCGGTTCTCAGGAGGGAGAGGTCCCGAGGGAAAGTCTGTTGGTTTCGGCCTCTGCTGAGGAATGCGAAGAATGTCGGACCCTCCATTTTGGTCTGGTGGTTTGGAGCGTGTGCAGCAGAAGAGGGGGGAGGGGGGCAGGGAGGGGAGAGAGCTCCGGACATGGGGGTCGCTCCCCCGGACATGACGCTGGGAATGGGGTCTTTTTCCAGCTCAATGCTCAGTGGCAGAGGCACGGGCTCCAGTGTTCCTCTGGGGTGGCGGGGTTCACCCCCAAATCAAAAAAAAAAAAAAAAAAAAAAAAAAAAAAAAAAAAAAAGGCGGGGGAAGTCAAAAGTGGTTAAAGTGGTTTTTACTACCTACGGTTTTACTGGAGGAGTTCAAAACTATCTGTGTGCACAGAAGCACAGTTATAACGGTATTGCTTTTTACTATAATAATTAGAAATGTATATACCCAACAATATTTACAGGCAGATAATGTTTCTGTCCTCTTGGTTCGGGGACCCCTTTTTTCACGAGTGTTTTTCGGTGTCCAGATATGTTCTGTTAAGATTGACTAAGGCTAAGTTGTATTAAGTTAATTCTGTTCGATCTCGTTTCTTTTAAGTTTCAGTATCAATAAGTTTAGACAATGTTTTGTTCTATTTATGTTCGTTATTAACACTGATTAACTGAGTTCTCTTAAGTGTGCTTTTTGTTCTACTGAAGTGATAATTAACACTTTTGATTGCATGGTGTGAATTCACCAATTTTATAATAGGCAAACTCATGGGATGTTGATGTTGTATTTGTTGTATTTATAGCCAGCTTTTTAACATCTCTTGGTGTAATTATCTACAAGACACCTGTCATTTTCAGAATCTTTTCTTTTTCTTTTCTAGTTGCATATGCATCTCTTTAATCCAGGCTGCCTCTCTGTTGTCTCATGATTTTCAGTATTTTCAGACTTCCAAGTAATGATATCTGAGCTTTGTTCGAAGCCTTCTCTAAACTGATGATCTTGTGGTTCTTGTGAGAGAGAACAAGCCTGAGGAAAAACTTCAGAGAGAACAAGATGCTGAAGAGGTTTGGTTACTTTCTCACCCTAAAATGCTTGGTTGCGGCTTCTATTCTTGATTCTTGGGTTAAAAAAAAAAAAAAAAAAAAAAAAAAAAGTCAGGGAATTCTCTTAGTTAGGGCCTGTGGGCCTGTGCTCTGGCCATGCCCTGGCTCTACCTGGATGGGAAACTGCCAACAGACCCAGATGTTTTCTGCATCAAAACAATACTCTAGTTGCTCTGACTTGGCAATTTGACCCTATCAGTACAATAACTGGACCTGTTTTTTGAAGTGAGCTTGGGAATCCGGAGGTGATTATCCATTTCTTCACTGATTTGAGGTTTATGAGCTCTTGCAGGCACTGGGATGATAGTAAAGTGCTTCAGTGCTTGGTCATCATCTAACTTCACATGTGTAATTAATTATGCCTGATATTAAAAATGTATTTGATTGTTACATCTGAATTATTCCTGATTGCTGTAAGATTCTGATCTCACTAGATATAAGACTCCTCAGTAATATACAATGACAAAGCCTAATTGATTTACTAATTTAAAGAGAAGATATGTATGTGTTTTTATCATTAGCCAGTTCAAAGTAATCATCTATTCAACTGACCTGGCATCAATTGTCTCCAAGAAAATAAGATCCAGTCAGAAGACAAATTCCCCAACTACCA
>JAREIS010001768.1:0-37691 GCA_030060385.1 Muscicapa striata striata
GCCCCAGCACAGCTCAGCACGGGGACCCCTCACCCTGGGCTCAGGGGCTCTCCAGCCCCGGTCTGCAAAAGGCTGAGAAGCAAATCCAGGAATTCGGACCTAATTAACATCAGTTAGCCAAATCCTAAGGAAAGATCTTCCCCCCACCTCTCCCTGCTTCCTATGCTTAACTTTATCCCATATTCCCTCCCCCCTCCCCACCCAGAGGCACAGGGGATGGGTGTCACAGTCAGGTCATGTCACAGCCGCCCCCCTCAGGGACAGGAATCCTTGTCCTGATCCAGTACGGGGTCCTTCCCACGGGACACAGCCCCTCAGGAACAGGCTGCTCCAGCGGGGATCCCCCACGGCCTCACAAGTCCCGCCAGGAGCCACTTCCATGGCCCTGCAGGGGCTTCCACGGGCTCGGGGCCTCTCTCAGGCCGCCCCTGCTCCAGCCCGGACACCCGACAGGACTGCAGGTGGGTTCCTGCTCCATCCCGGCCTCAGCCCCAGCTCCCAGCGCCATCAGCTCCCGCTCACCCCGAGCTCCCGGCGGTTCAGGACAGCAGCGGCTCCTTCGGCCTCAGCCCGGGCCGGGCCCAGTGCCGCGGCCGCTCCACAGGCGAGGTTTCCAAATAATGGCGGAGCGCGTGGACAGGGAGGGGCAGCACAGCCCGCCCCTCGCTGCGATTGGCTGATTCTGCCGTCACTCCTCGTTCTCGCGCGCTGATTGGGCAGAACAGGTACAAGCCTGGCCCCGGGGCCAAAGGCGCCATTTTCGCCTTGGCACGGACTCCCCTCCTTTACCCCGAGCTCCGCCATTTCTCGCAAACCTCGCCTGAGGAGCGGCTCCGGCGCTGGGCCCGGCCCGGGCATCGGGCCAAGGAACCGCTGCTGCCCTGAACTGGCGGGAGCTCGGGGTGAGTGAGAGCTGAGGGCGGTGGGAGCTGGGGGTGAGTCCGGGATGGAGCCGGGACCCACCTGGAGCCCCGAGCTGGAGCCCGAGGCGGGCAAGGGATGTTTGAGAGAGGCCCCGGGGCTCTGCGGGAAAATTCACGTGGCCAGAGATTTGTGTGCCCAAAGGAGACAGAGGCGTCCTGTAAAAGTGACTTTATTGATGAACAATGGGAGAGGCTGCGGGCATTTTCTATGCGGTCTCTAAAACGCAGCCTGCTTTTTTTTTTATCCTCGTTTTCCCGGCTTTATCTCCCTCTCCCTTTGCCCACTGGCTGAGATACTTCGAAGGTTCAGATTTCCCGATCCGCCTGCTGCATGTCTCCCTTAATATGCACCCCTCCTTTATTATAACATCCGATATTCCCGGCTGCGTTTAATGTTTCTCCTCCTCCAAGTTCAGGAATTGAGCAGGATCTTGGCTGTGCAGCAGTCTGTGTCAATTCGTAACGGTTTCTTAAACTGAAGAGTATTCCCATTGCTTTCTCACGTACAAGTCCCTTGTTCTATTTCCAAGCAGATTCACTCATTGACTCTGTTTTTTCTTCCTGGTTCCTCTTTGGTTTGGGGATTATTCTCAGTGCCCTCACTCCCTGTCCTTTTGTAGCCGTTTCTGGATCAGGCCTGGCTGCCACCTGCATCCCCTTGCTCACCTGCTGAATGAGCTGCACTCAGCAAGGTGTCGAGCATGGGAAAAAGATGAGAGTTGCTGCAGCACATCAGAGGAGGAACAGCATTCGTGTAAGCCGTGGTCTGCCAGGGAACCACAAAAACGTGTCCCATTCCCATCCTTTCTACATTTGGACTGGTACATGAGCTGCTTTCTTATTTCCTTTATCACCTGTTTCACCACTTTTCAGATATCATCTATTTGGAAACAGCAGTTTGAGTAATTTGATTTTCTGCAAACTCCTCCTACTTGTGTTAATAGATAATCTGATCCTATCCCATGGTAAAATGTCTCCTCCTTCATTTCCGTGGATTGCTCGCCAGGAAGGTCATGTTGTTATTTCTAGGACTGATAATATGTTCTTAAGTATATCATCATAATATCAATACCAGTAATAATAATGCTAACAACAATAATAATAAGGTATGAATACTAATCATAATAGTAATAATGATGATAATATTTTTTATCTAATTATGCTACTCAGAATATTGGTGGATTTTCTGTCTCCTGATATGAATTCGTTGAGGTTCCGAGGGGCTGGGCTGTGTATTTGTTGGATTTTTTCTGGGGTCGGTTCATCTTTTCTCTTTTTAGGCAGTCCCTCCAGCCACAGCTGCATCAATTGACCACTTTTCTCTAATTAAATCATCAGGTACTTGGATTCCCAACTGATTTCTCTGGACTAGCAATAACACCCCAGTGCTCAAATACACCCTATATAACAGACAGTGACAGCACATGTTGGAGTGGGGAGAGGGAAGATTCCCCCACACTTTTTTTAGTAAAGTTTTCACAACACTTTCCATTTGCTTTTTCTCTTTGCAGCTTAACCAATTTCTATTGCAGTCAGATATCCTCACTATGAGCTCTGCCTTCAGCTGTGCAAATTCCATCTGTGCAGGCAGAGCTTGGAGTGAGGGACAGAGGGAATCAGCCCAATTCCTCCCCCAGGCAAGGAGACCCTGGTACATTGTCCACACTTTGCCCCAGCAGGGTTAATTTGCATTTCTAAAGCTCCTCTCCTGGCTGTCTGAAACCCCTGCTTCTCTTTCAGAGCAGCCATTGGATGATTCATATGTGGCCCCCCACAATCTGCTTTTTTTTTTTTTTTTTTTTCTTAATAACAATATTCCATTAACATTTTATCTGTTAAAGTGTCACCTTTAAAGCTCTTCCAGTTTTGCAAAATCCATCCTAAAGGGGAACATTGAAAACCCCATACTGAAATTTTGCCATCAATAAGAGTCACCCATGTATATACACAAAACATTCCAATGCAAATGGTCAAACGATGCACATGGGAGGAAAAGCTGGGATTGTGTAGGAGAAGGAGGAACAGTAGGAGGAAGAGGAATGTGAGGAAGAGTAGGGACACAGGAGGAGGAGGAGCAGACACAGGAAGGAGCACAAGGTTCCACCCCTCCCTGTATCTGCAGCCTCTTCCCCAGCCCCAGGAGCTTTGTCCCCATCACATGCAGCAGGTGACCAGAGAGAGGGATCCATGATTTTCACAAGGGTGAATCTTGGTGTTTCTGAGCTTTATTGGGCTAAATGTTGGTGGGTTTTCTTTATTTCGAGGGCGGGGCTGAATCTTTATGTTTTGGAAGGGGTTTTGGCCAAATCTTCCTGTTTGGGTTTTTTTTTTTCTGTGTCTTGATGTTTGGAGGATTTTGGGCTGAATCTTGGTGTTTTGGAGGTTCTCACAGACACAAGATGCCCAACACCTTCCTGAGGTGAACTAGGGCAAAGAGGAACCCCAGCCCAAGGCCCTCTCCTCCTCTTTTTTCCCAAAACAGGATTTTTCATTCCCTAGGCGTTCACAGATGGAGGAGGAGGAAATGCCCCAGAGATCCCTCAGGAGGAGGGGCTGCAAACCCAGCCCAGGGAGCTGCGAGGAGGAAAGACCCTCCCTGAGCCGGGAAGGCGGCCGGAGATGCAGGCAGAGCTCAGAGCTGGTGGAGAAGCCTCATGGAGGGGAGAAGCCTCACAAGTGCTTGGAATGTGGGAAGGGTTTCAGCTACAGCTCTGAACTTATCCGGCACCAGATGATCCACACTGGTGAAAAGCCCTATGAGTGTGGGAAATGTGGGAAGAGTTTCTGCACAATATCTGATCTGATGCGGCACCAGGTGACCCACACAGGGGAACGGCCCTACACCTGCTTGGAATGTGGGAAGAGCTTTGGGTGGATGTCCAATCTGAGTAAACACCAGCGCATCCACACTGGGGAGAGGCCCTTTGAGTGTCCTGAGTGTGGGAAGAGGTTTCAGACCAGCTCCAATCGCCTCCTACATGAGCAGATCCACACAGAGGAGAGGCCCTTCCGCTGCCCCGACTGTGGGAAGGGATTCAAACACAACTCCACCCTTGTTCTGCACAGGTGCATCCACACTGGGGAGAGGCCCTACGAGTGTCCTGAGTGTGGGTAGAGCTTCTCACGGAGCTCTAACTTGACCAAACACCAACGGAGGCTCCACTAAGGGAAGCCCTGTGAGTGCCCTGAGTGTGGGAAGAGCTTCGTGCTCTGCTCCAGCTCCATCCCCCATGGGAGGATCGGTGTTGGATGATCCCCAGTGACCCCCCGGTTGGGCAGAGCCCTGGTGATCCATGTTCCTAATATAGTCCTTAGTAAAAGTTATGAGGAAAACTGTTAGTTTGAAAAGTTTGTTAGTTTTGAAAAAAAATCTGATAGTAATCAGATTTCCATTCTCCCAGGTGGCTAATCCCTCTAATATAAAAACCAAACAAAAACTTGCTTGTGAAGAAATCTTTGTAGATTAAAAAAAAACCTCCTCTTTCAACTATATTTGTAGACGTTATTTTAAAGGTAGTAAATTGGGTCTTTTTTTGTACATTTTTAGTATGAAAAAATAATGTAAAGTTTTATTCTAGGTTTTTTTTTCTTATAGTTTCTAGTAATAAAATATCTCTTTATACCATTTAAAGTTAAACCTGTGTTTTGCCTTCCTCCTAATCCTATCTTGCAACAAAAAAATTCAAATTAATAAACCAAAACCACTACATTCATTTTCAGATATTCCTGGATTTTGATTTCCTGTTGCCCAATGGTGTCTTCCGCAGCAAAGTGCTGATGGACTGGGGCAAAGACCAAGATTTTGGAGACAGTGAGATGGAAACCCCTCCAAAAAAGGTTCTTCCACTCAAGCACGTGGATCCTCAGCTTGCACAGACACGGAAATGCTTTTCTTTTGGCCTTGATTTGCTTTTGATTTCTCTTCAGCCTTTTAAAACATCCAACACTGGGGTAAAAATAAAGACACTGAACTGAGACATGGGTGGGGACATGGTGGGACATGGCCAGTGACATGTGGGGACATGGCCACGGCCGGTGCCATGGGGGAACTTGCAGGGGCTGTGGGGGATGCTGGGTTTGAGGGAGTTGAGGGTTCCTGGGAGGCACTTGGGGCTTGCTGAGGGCTTTGGGGACCCCAGGCCGAGCGGCTCCGGCTGCGCTGGGAGACCCTGGCGGAGGTTCTGGGGCAGCTGCTCAAGGACCCCCTGCCCTGGAGCCCCAGCCGGGCATTGGGCTCCTGGAAGGGAATGAACGTCCTTGTCCCCAGGAGGGAAATCCCCAAGGTGTCAGGGGCAGCTGAGAGGCCACAACAGGAAGGGAAAGCCAGACAGAGCTGTCCCCTTCCTAAACTACACCCCAAAAATCCCAGAAATCAGATATTCCTGCCAGGAAAATGCTTCAAGGTGGTGCCTGAATTGAGGGAAAATGTGCCTGGAACCCCCAAAACCAATCAAGTGGGACAGGGATGGTGGTCTGGGGGGAAATGGGGAAGGGGTGGAAGAGTGGGGGAAAAGAGGGTACTGGGACCCCCAAATTGCATTGGGAGGGATCCCACTCAGTAACTGCTTGACTGGCAGCCTCGTGGTGGAGGCAGAGCTGCAGACAGACAGGACACACTGCTCACCTTGTGTGCACAACAGTGACAGTTTATTCCTGGAGGCTCCCTTTTATTGGGGGTCCAGAATCCTCATGCCTGAGCATATCATTGCTTGAGGTCTTGGTGCTGCCCAGCTCCTTTGGCCAATCCCATGCCTGCAGCCCAGGTGGAATCCGATCGCCTATCTTATATTGAGGTGAGCAAGTTTGGGGTAATCTAGGAGCATGGGAAATATTATGCCAAAAGAGCAGAAATGAGAAAAAATACAAAGCTTATGATGATATATATAAGATAAGCTGAGTGCTGAGGTATATTCATAGAGAAGGGGGGAAATATATTTAAAGAACAGCAGTAGGAGTATGGGAAAGGATACAGAATTTATAATGATGTACTTAAAGTAAGCTAAGTGTTGTGGTGAGTCCATAGAGATGGTGAAAGTGTATTTGAGGAGCAGGAATATATGTATGATTATTTAGAATCTTTATTAAGGAGAAATGGTTTTAGTGTTCCAGATAAAAAGAGAACTGTTAATATATGTTAGAAAGAATGTTCCAAATGTAGATCCCGATTCTGTTTTAGGTGAAACTTTCTGGGATTGGGTTGGTCTGAAACTTTTTGATGATGTTTGTTTAGGAGACAGAAAAGCTCCTTTGTTATTACCGTCTTAGGAATTGATCAGAGAATCTTTAACTGAGCCACTTACTAATTCTGAAAAGACAGAGACTTCTTCACTGACTTCTCAAGACTACGGGACCCAGACCCAGAATACGGGACAGGGATGAGGAGTAGAACCGGGAATGGGGACCGGGACCGGGAATGGGACCGGCTGCCCGGATTGGTTATGGCTTTAGATCTTCAAAGAGCAGAGCAGTCGCTGGCTGCTGTAAAGTTGTTTCTTGTAAAGGCACGTCAGGCTCCAAAGGCAAAGAGCCCAAGGCTCTCAAGTCCCTGTTCAATCTCTCTGCCATAAAGTCCCGATGGAAGCAGGAGCAGCTCTCTGGTGCAAGAGCTCGAAGCTGCGGCTTGGTGCAGAGTCTGCAGAGGCAGATGCTCCCTGGCCTTTCTTCTTCTGTTCTTTTCTTCTTCATCTTCCTCCTCTTCTCCTCTCACGTGCTGGTAGTGGTGATGATGATGGTGGGGGGAAAGAAGAGAGAGCGACGAGAGAGGAGTGAGAGAGAGCTCTGGCTCCAATACACGGAGTTTTATTGAGAAATTATCCAGTGAGCCAAAACCATGAACCTGAAGCATTTCTCCTAAACCTAGTAGAATTCTGGTTCTGTAATACAAAAGTTTATGTATAACTTGTGCACATGGCCTATCTGTTCTCTCTGAAGAATATAAAAAATATTTTTACTCTATTTATACTCTGTCTAGAACTGTGTTTTTAAGCTCTGAATATAGCTTATATTTTACATGAGATTCTACGGCTTTTGCTTTTTAAGGCATTTAAAACATATTTCTACGTACTTCACACTATGAGTTATACTTCTACTTCATACCTATGCAAATTAATATTTCTAATACCTTAAACTAAAACTTAGACCTCTATTTCATGTCTGTGTGGTTTACTGTATTTTAATTTCTCAAAAGGTTTTTAATTTAATTTTTACATTCTGTTCTCTCTTGGAGTGACTCAGAGAGGCTTCTGTGTTGCAGGCTCTAACAACTGGGAATGGGGACAGGGACTGGGAATGGGGACAGGGACATGGGAACAGGAACGAAAAGAGGAACTGGGAATGGGAATATGGGAACAGGATACAGAGTATGGAAACAGCAATTAGAGAGACAATATGGGATGGGATTTAGAAGATGGGACAGGGATTAGAAATTGGAATATGGGAATGGGACTGGGAATAGGAATACAAGAGCGGTATCGGAAGTATAGAGATGGAAATGCTGTACATGCATATCTGTGAGAGTTTCCTGTCAAATCCTTATCCTTCCCAACAGACAGGGAATGTGGGACTGGGAATATGGGAACAACAACTGGGCAGAGAATACGGGACAGGGAGAGGGAAAGAGAGCGGGGATGGGAATTGGACAGGGATGGGAGCCAGGAGGATGTGGAGCCCCCAGCCAGGTGTGTTCCCAACACGGATCAGCAGCACCAGGGCTCAGCGGGGCTCTGCCCACCGGGGTCACTGGGGATCATCCAACACCGATCCTCCCACGGGGGATGGAGCTGGAGCAGAGCACGAAGCTCTTCCCACACTCAGGGCATTCACAGGGCTTCCCTTAGTGGAGCCTCCGTTGGTGTCGGTTCAAGTGAGAGCTCCTGGAGAAGCTCTTCCCACACTCAGGACACTTGTAGGGTCTGTCCCCAGTGTGGATGCGCCGGTGCCTGTCAAGATGTGAGTTTTTCTTGAAGCCCTTCCCGCAGTCATGACACTCATAAGGCCTCTCATCCTTGTGAATGCGATAGTGCTTGAGGAGATCGGAGCTGGACGGAAACCTCTTCCTGCATTTATCACACTCGTAGGGTCTCTCCCCAGTGTGGATGCGCCGGTGCACAGTCAGGGTTGAGCTGTGGCTGAATCTCTTCCCACACTCCCCACACTCGTAGGGCCGTTCCCCAGTGTGGATTCTCTGGTGTGTGTTCATCTCCCATCTCGTTTTGAAGCCCTTCCCACATTCTGAGCACTTGTGGGGCTTCTCCCCATGGTGAAGCTGCTCACGGAGCCCCAGCTCCGAGCTCCGGCCGCCTCCCCGGCCCGGGCTGGCTCTTTCCTGCTGGGATCCCCGGGCTGTGCGTTTGCAGCCCCTCCTGGTGCGGGATCTGCGGGGCTTTTCCTCCCCGGTGGATTCCTGCGCCGTGAAGCCGCTGCAAACGGCCTCTTGCCCAAGGCTGTGCCGCAGGGATTTGTCCTCCCTGGTCTCCGTGCTCAGCTCCTTGTCTGGGCGAGGAAGGACAAGAAGAGGATGGGATTTGCCTCCGTGCCAGAGGGAAGGGCAAGGAGATGCCCCCAGTGTGTCCCCGGCAGGAGGGCGTCGGCAGCGGGGCTGTGCTGGGCTGGGAGATGGAGCAGGACACAGGGGGAAAGGGGCACTGACTTCCTCCTCACCTTCCTGGGGCTCCCGGGCCATCTTCTTCGTCCTCACGACCTCCTCCTCCTTGGAGCCGAGGTTTGGGAAATCCTGGTTTGGGGGGTAAAACAAGGGCTGAGCGCGTTGGGTTTGATGGTGGCGCTGCCCAAGGGCAGCTGGAGAAGTCAGCGCCCCTTTCAGCCTCGGGGGCCCGGAGCCGCTCATCACCGAGCTCCCGCACCCTCCAGGCTGCCGGGGTCCCCGGCCCGGGATCGCCCTGGGCGCTCTCCCGCTCCGGGGCTCCGCGTTCCCCCGGCTCTGCCGGGATCCGCAGAGCCGAGATCGCCCCCTCCCCGCCGGGACCGGGCGATCGCCACTGGGGAGCCGCCAAGATCCCTCCGGGGGCATCTCCGGCTCGGCTTTGGGGTCCTGCAAGATCCAAACATCCCCTGGCCCGCAAAATAAAACCCTCCTGAAGCCCTCCCATGATGGATTTGGGGCGAGCTCCCCCTCCCCGCTCACCTGCGGGTTTTTGGGGGGGCGATGCTGCCGGACCCGGGGGAAGCTGCGGCTTGAGCGGAGAAGCGAGTGGTTCCAAAATCGCTCCTCCTTTTCCTGCCGCTCCTCCTTTTCCTGCCGCTCCCCTGTGTCCATCCTCTTCCTCCCGCTGCTACTCTTCCTCCTCTTCCCGCTCCCGTACTGGAGGAGTTCAAAACTATCTGTGTGCACTGTAGCACAGTTATTATGGTATTGCTTTTTACTTTAATAATTAGAAATGTATAAACCAAACAATATTTTCAGGCAGATAATGTTTCTGTCCCCTTGGTTTGCGGTGCCCTTTTTTCACGAGTGTTTTTTGGTGTCCAGGTACGTTCTGTTAAGATTGACTAAGGCTAAGTTCTATTAAGTTAATTCTGTTAGATCTCATTTTTATTAAGTTTCAGTATCAATAAGTTTAGACAATGTTTTGTTCCGGTTATGTTTGGTATTAATACTGATTAACTGAGTTCTCTTAAGTGTGCCTTTTGCTCTACTGAAGTGATAATTAACAATATTGATTGCATGGTGTGAATTTACCGATTTTGTAATAGGTAAACTCATGGTTTCTTGATTTTGTATCTGTTGTATTCATAGCCAGCTTTTTTATGTGTTTTAACATCTCTTGGTGTAATTATCTACGAGACACGTGTCATTTTCAGGATTTTTTTCTTTTCTAGTTGCATATGCTTCTTTTATCCAGGCTGCCTCTCTGATGGCTCATGACTTTCAGTATTTTCAGACTTCCAAGTAATGATATCTGAGCTTCGTTGGAAGCCTCCTCTAAACTGATGATCTTGTGGTTCTTGTGAGAGAGAACAAACCTGAGGAAAAACTTCAGAGAGAACAGGATGCTGAAGGGGTTTGGTTACATTCTCACCCTAAAATGTTTGGCTTCTATTCTTAAGAGTCTTGGTTTTTGTTTTGTTTTTTTGTTCATTTATTTGTTGTTTGTGGGTTTCTTTTTTTTTTGTTTGGTTTTTTTTTGTTTGTTTGTTTGGTTGTTGTTGTTGTTTATATATATATATGTATATGTATATGTATATGTATATGTATATGTATATGTATATGTATGTTAGGGAATTCTCTTCTCTTTAGGGCCAGGGCTCTGGCCATGACCTGGCTCTACCTGGATGTGAAACTGCCAACAGACCCAGGTGTTTTATGCATCAAAACAATACCTGAGTTGCTTTGACTTGGCAATTTGACCCTATCAATATGACAGCTGGACCTGTTTTTTTTTGAAGTGAGCTTGGGAATAATTTTCCAGAGTTGATTATCCATTTCTTCACTGATTTGAGGTTTATCAGCTGTTGCAGGCACTAGGATGATAGTAAAGTGTTTTAGTGCTTGGTAATCATCTAGCTTCACATGTGTAATTAATTATGTCTGATAGTAGAAATGTGTTTGATTGTTATATCTGAATTATTCCTGATTGCTGTGAGATTCTGATCTCACGAGATATAAGACTCCTCAATAATGTACAATGACAAAGCCTAATTGATTTAGTAACTTGAAGAGAAGATCTGTATGTGTTTTTATCATTAGCAGGTTCAAAGTAATCATCTGTTCAACTGACCAGGCATCATTTGTCTCCAAGAAAATGAGGCCCAGTCAGAAGACAAATTCCCCAACTACCATGCAGCTTTCATGACCTGAACAGGACTGCCAAAACATAGCCATGTCCGGAAAATTAAAAAGTAACTTATTAAGAAAAAGCCTCATGTCATTATCATGGTATTGTACTCCTACTAACTTTCCTTAGATATTCCATGTTTCAGGTTCTCAAGATGGACATTCAGTGATGTCATAGATCAACATTTTTCTCTAATGGACTTTCTCCTATTTCTCAACTAATTGGACTTAAAAACAAATTTTTTGCTTTTCCATGCAGTGAGACTGTAAAAAAATGCTCACTGGTGTAGAAAGTATTAGACACAGCACAATGCAGAACAGAGCTGCTATAGATTTCTTGTTATTGGCACATGAGCAGGGGTGTGAGGATTTTGATGGCCAGTGTTTTATGAATCTTTCTAACCGTTCTGCATCCATTCATGAGAACAACTGTAAGATAACATGGCCCATGTGAAGATTACTCAGGGTCCTAACGAACCATTCCTACAATTTGTAGAAAAGGTGGCTGCAGCCCTAGAGAAACAGGTCGAAGATGATGCTCTCAGGCAGTTGTTGTGTAAACAGCTAGCCAAAGATAATGCCAATGCTGACTGTGCAAAAATTATACAGTCTCTACCAGGAGATCCCTCACTAACTGACATGATACAGGCATGTTCAAAAGTGGGGACTATAGATCATCAGATCTCTGCCCTGGCAGCTGCCATGTGGCAGCATCAAAAGATGTCAGGAGGTGGATATTATAAACAGGGAAAACCTAAAGGCAAGAAGCAAAAACAGCAACAGGCTAAAATGCCTACCTTTTTGTGTGCCAAGTGCAAAAGCCAGGACACTATGCAAACCAATGCAGATCAAAACCCTCCTCCTGGCCAGGAAATGGGCAGGGAGCGCTTGGGGGTACAGCGCTCAGATAGAAACAGTACCCCAGGCTTCCTCAGCCAACACTCAGCCAGCACCCGGGGGTCAGCCGGAGTGGATGTACACACCGTAGCCACAGTCGTCTTAGACTCGACTGGTGTGCACAAGATCCCTCTGGATGCCACTGGACCTTCGGCCAAAGGCCTGAGTGCCCTGCTCATAGGGCGGTCCAGTGCCACCCTCCAGGGAATCTTTGTCCACCCCGGGGTTATTGATGCTGATTTCACAGGTCAAATCTATGCCATGGTTTCTACGCCTTCTCCTCCTGTCACTATCCCAAAGGGAACTCGAATTGCCCAATTGGTGCCTTTCTATTCGTCTGTTCTCAGGGTTGATCAGCGAAATCGCAAAGACGGTTGCTTTGGATCCACAGGACCACCACAGGTTTTCTGGACAATGAATGTCTTGGATCAGCGACCACAAATGATGTGTACTCTGACTCTCTCAGGTGCCAACCCGTCTCAGACTCAACTCAGAGGTTTGCTGGACACTGGGGCGGATGTAACAGTGATCTCACTCTCTGCCTGGCCTCCCACATGGCCTGTGGCCCCTCTGGGTCAGGCCATTGCAGGCTTGGGGGGCACAACACAGACCTTTGTGAGTCAGAGGCCTGTGTTGATCAGAAATATGGAAGGGCAGACAGCCACGGTCCGACCATACATCACTGCAGCCCCTATCAACCTCTGGGGACGAGATGTGTTGGCAGCCTGGGGGGTGCGCATGGAAGCAAATTTTTAATTAGGGTCACTGAAGTGAAGGGCAGGAACTATCCTATGATACCCCTACGGTGGTTGTCTAATACCCCCGTATGGCAAAATCAGTGGCCCTTGCCAAAACAGAAATTAATAGCCCTTCGAGAATTAGTAAAGGAACAATTGCAGCAGGGACACATAGAACCCTCTAGCAGTCCCTGGAATTCCCCAGTCTTTGTTATACAGAAAAAATCAGGTAAATGGAGGTTGTTACAGGATCTCAGGAAAATCAGTGCAGTCATGGAGAGCATGGGGGCTTTACAGCCTGGCATGCCCTCACCTACCATGCTCCCTGCTGGATGGGAAATTCTGGTCATTGATCTGAAGGACTGCTTTTTCACAATCCCCTTGTGTCCTGAAGATAGGCCAAAATTCGCTTTCACGGTACCTGCAGTGAACAACTCAGAGCCAGCACAAAGATATCAATGGAAGGTTTTGCCACAAGGTTGTCGTAATAGCCCAACTATTTGTCAATGGTATGTGGCTAGGGCCTTGTCGGGAGTCCGTGAGCAGTTTCCTGACACGTATTGTTATCATTATATGGATGACATTTTAGTGGCAGCCCCAACACAGGATGAACTGCTGAGGATAGAACCTCAGCTGCTGGCTGCTCTACACTGTTATGGACTGCAAGTGGCTCCTGAAAAGGTCCAGCGACAGCCTCCTTGGAGGTATCTGGGGGTCAAGATCCTGGATCAAACAATTCAGCATCAAGAGGTGCAATTCATGGATTCTATTAAGACCCTAAATGATGCTCAGAAACTGCTGGGTGTCATTGGCTGGTTGCGTCCTTACTTAGGACTGACAACACAGCAGCTGTCCCCATTGTTTGATATCTTAAAAGGGGACTCCCGACTGGATTCACCTCGGATGCTGACCCCTGAGGCACGGCAAGCGCTGCAACAGGTGCAGCATGCTCTTTCTACTCGCCAGGTACATCGAGTTGATCCCTCCATTGATATCACAGTATTTATTATTGTTCCAGATTTACATCCTACAGGTATCATTGGCCAGTGGAATGACGCATGGTCCGACCCCTTGCACATCCTGGAATGGGTCTTTTTGCCGCACCAGCTCAAAAAGACGGTAACCACGGTGTTTGAGTTGTTTGCTCGACTAATACTCAAATGCTGACAGCGATGCGTGCAATTGATTGCAGCAGATCCCGCAAGAATTGTAATACCTGTGGAGCGGGACTTTTTTGAGGGAGGTTTTATCAACAGCATCCCCTTGCAAAGTGCATTGCTGGATTTTACAGGGCAAATCACCTATCATTTGCCCAGCCATAAGCTATTACATATGGCAAAGACACTTAGGTTATCTCTAAGACCCAAAAATAGTCGGGGACCAGTGCAAGGCCCCACCGTCTTCACAGATGGATCGGGCAAGACAGGGAAGGCCGTTGTCACCTGGGAGGATGAGTCTGGTTGGCAATCATTGGAAAGCCATGAGACAGGTTCTGCTCAGATAATTGAATTAAAAGCAGTCACAATGGCATTCCAACGATTTTCCCAGGTACCTTTGAATTTGGTCACTGACTCCGCTTATGTTGCAGACATCACCCAGCGTCTGGATTGCTCGCTCTTGAAGGAGGTCGACAATGCCGACTTGTTCCGGCTGTTGAAGGTCCTGTGGTGTGCAATCCAAGACCGAACTCATCCATATTACGTGCTGCACATATGGAGCCACGTGGATCTACCAGGTTCTTTAACAGAGGGTAATGCCAGGGCTGACAGGCTGGCCAACCCTGCGTGGGTGGCACCTCAGCCTGACAGGATCGCACGGGCCCGGGCATCACACGAGTTTTTTCATCAAAATGCACATACCCTGCAAAAACAATTCCATTTAACAGCCAATGAAGCTCGTGACATTGTCACCTCTTGCGATGCTTGTCATGGCCTTGCTGCACCTTTACCTGCAGGGGTGAACCCCAGGGGCCTAAGAGCCCTGCAGCTTTGGCAGACAGATGTTACTCACATCGCTGAATTTGGCAGATTTAAGTATGTGCATGTGTCTGTTGACACCTTTTCTTCTGCCATGTGGGCATCTGCTCACACAGGGGAAAAAGGCCGTGATGTGATTGCTCATTGGAGAAAGGCTTTTGCGACCTTGGGCATACCCTCTGCAGTGAAAACTGACAATGGCCCTGCTTACGTCTCTCAAAAGACGAGGCAGTTTCTGCAGATGTGGGGAGTCTCACACAGGCTGGGCACCCCACATTCTCCAACAGGTCAAGCCATTGTCGAACGCGCTCATGGTACTCTGAAACGCGTTCTCGAAAAACAAAAAAGGGGAATGGCTGGTGAAACACCACACAGCCGACTAGAAAAAGCTTTATATACCATCAATCACCTCACTGTGCCACAAGATTCCAATAATCCTGTTATTGTGAATCACTTTACTTCTTTACAGGCTGCAGATGAGATACGCTTGCCCCGAGCGAAGGTGTTCATACGGAACTTGACCACGAACAAGTGGGAAGGCCCGCATGAACTCATCGTTTGGGGCCGTGGGTATGCTTGCGTCTCAACAGATACCGGGGTACGCTGGCTGCCTGCGAGATGTGTCCGCCCTGACCTGCGACATCAGAGACAGAATGCAGCCGAGGCACAGCCTTTGGATGCTGACCAACAGGCCGACCACCAGCCAGACGGTCCCTCTACCAGCAGAGGATGAACTCTTTTGTTTCTTTGGAACTGTTTTCAGTCTTTGGACATTGTTAGATAAATTTTATATTGGAAATCACGGGTCTGGTGAATGGTGGCGGGTTTCTTTCCTCTTATTGTATTAGAAGTAAGTTACTGGGAAGCATCAGGTGCGAAGGTTTCCCTGGATGCTTCAAGCGTCCACGGATCTCCAGGGATGTGTTTGCTCCCCTCCGACAAGGATCCTAAGGAGGACAGCAAACACCTCCTTTTTTCTTTTAAAACTAAAAGGGGGACTTGTGGGCTTCATTGAAGCCACAGGCTGAAAATTGCAAGGGCCTGAGGCCTTTTCTCCTTTCTCATGCTAAGGAAAATTTCTCTCGGGTCTGCTGCAGTTTGCCTGTTCCTCCCTGGATCTTCCCAAGGTGATAAACCTCGGGAAAAACAGGAAGGAATTCACAATAAGATTAAGCACCTGCTGTTTTTCAGAAAGTAAGGAAAAACAGTTCTCACGATCCGTGAGAACGTTCTGTTTTCTTCTACTATCCAATGGACGGCCGTTCTTCTCTTCTTCAGCGATCCACACTATAAAAGTGGTTCGCCTTCACAATAAAGTTGCTTCTCTTTGCTGCTAGCTAGAGGAGTCATTGTCGTTATTCTGCGCTGCCGTATCGCGTATAACGACAAGACACTTTCCTGTTCTTCCTTCCATGGGGGTCCAGGCAGAGCCGCAGCTCCCAGCGTTCCCCACCTGGACCCCACCTGCCCCCCGGGCCCCAGCGCCCCCCGCGAGGGGAATTTGGGGAGGTGGGAGGGGGCAGCGCCAAGGCCGGGCCCCCCCGCGCTGCCGTGGCGGGAGCGGCTGCAGTGGGGACCGAGTGCGGGCGGGAGTGGCCGAGAGCCCAGCGCTGCCCCAGCCCGAGCTGCCCCAGCTCCATCCCTGCCCCTGCGCTGGGATGCTGTGGGTTTGGGGGGAAGAGGGAGCTGGCAGGGGGTGCTGGGCCTGGGGGCAGCAGGAGAAGGGAAGGGGAAGCAGGGTTGCAGAACAAAATGGTCAAAGGATGCACATGGGAGGAGAAGGTGGGATTGTGCAGGAGGAGGAGGAATACTAGGAGGAAGAGGAGTGAAAGGGAGGGAAGGGATACAGGAGGAGGAGCAGAAACAGGAAGGAGCACAAGGTTCCACCCCTCCCTGTATCTGCAGCCATCCCCCAGCCCCAGGAGCGTTGCCCCCCCCACATGCAGCAGGTGACCAGAGAGAGGGATCCACAATTTTCACTGCAATGAATCTTGGTGTTTCAGAAAGTTACTGGGTAAAAGGTTTGTTTCTTGGTTTTTTACAGGGTCTGAATATTTGTATTTTGCAGGGCTTTTTGCCGAATTTTGCTGCTTGTAGTGGGGTGTTTTTGTGTCTTGAAGTTTTGGAGAATTTTGAGTTGGGATCTTGGTGTTTTAGAGGTCCTTAGACATACAAGATGTCCAGTGAATTCATGAGATGAACTTGGGCAAGGAGCAATTCCCATACCTTGGACCTCTCTTCTTTTTTTTCCTCCAGAACCAGCTTTTTTATTCCTAAGGCATTAGGGGATGGAGAATAAGAAAAAGTCCCAGAGATCCCTCAGGAGGAGGGGCTGCAAACCCAGCCCAGGGAGCTGCGAGGAGGAAAGACCCTCCCTGAGCCGGGAAGGCGGCCGGAGATGCAGGCAGAGCTCAGAGCTGGTGGAGAAGCCTCATGGAGGGGAGAAGCCCCACAAGTGCTTGGAATGTGGGAAGGGTTTCAGCTGCAGCTCCAGCCTGATCCGGCACCACATGGCCCACACTGGGGAGAAGCCCTATGAGTGTGGGAAATGTGGGAAGGGATTCAGAGACATCTCTAGCCTAATGCGGCACCAGGTGATCCACACAGGGGAACGGCCCTACACCTGCTTGGAATGTGGGAAGAGCTTTGGGGACAGCTCTGGCCTGAGGAACCACCAGTGCATCCACACCGGGGAGAGGCCCTACGAGTGTCCTGAGTGTGGGAAGAGGTTTCAGAGAAGTTCCCATCTTCTCCTATATGAGCGGATTCACACAGAGGAGAGCCCCTTTCGCTGCCCCGACTGCGGGAAGGGATTCAAGCGAAATGCACACCTCACTGTCCACCGGTGCATCCACACTGGGGAGAGGCCCTACGAGTGTCCTGAGTGTGGGAAGAGCTTCTCCAGGAGCTCAAACTTGACCCAACACCAACGGAGGCTCCACTAAGGGAAGCCCTGTGAGTGCCCCGAGTGTGGGAAGAGCTTCGTGCTCTGCTCCAGCTCCATCCCCCATGGGAGGATCAGTGTTGGATGATCCCCAGTGACCCCCGTTGGGCAGAGCCCTGGTGATCCGTGGTCCTGCTGATCCCTGTTGGGAAGACACCTGGCTGTGGTAGCTCTGCATCATCCTGTCTCCCTGTGGGCACCTGGATGAACGCAGGGACAGCAACATCCATTGGGACACAAGCACAGAGGGAATTCCTTGGGGTGAGTGGATTTTTTGACTTTCAACCCCAGAAAATCTCCTGTGTTCAATTCTCTCTTCTGGTGGCATCCAGGAATACTGAATGGTCTTGGAGGTCTTTTCCAGCCTCAGTGATTCCAGGGTTTTGATTTTCTGTTGCCCAAGGGTGTCTTCTGCAGCCAAATACTGATAAACTGGGGGAAAGACCAAGATTTTGGAGACAGTGGAGTGGAAACCCCTCCAGAAAAGGTTTTTCCCTCCCTCCCAAGTACATGGATCCTCAGCTCACACAGATATGGAAATCCTTTTCTTTTGGCCTTTATTTGCTTTTCATTTCTCTTTATCCCTTGAAATCATCCAACCTTGGGGTAAAAATAAAGACATTGAACTGAGACAGGGGTGGGGACATGGGAGGATGTAGTTATTATGTCGAGATGGACACAACTGGCATAATCACCAATCCTTTATTAAAAACTTCTCGTGCCTTCTTTCAATGAACTTCTTTCAGGCAACTCTGTCTCTTTTCCTCATAGGCAGCTCCACGCAGCTCTGACTCCTCTCCTCTCTGCGAGTTTCCTTCTACATGACTGGCTAAACCCCAACCTGTCCCTCACACAACTTCTTACCTTACCTGTCCCTTGCACAGCTGCATGTCCCTTACCTACCCACAGCACAACCAGCACGCTCCATGCCAAGCTGCAGCAGACCCTGGGTCTCAAGCTCCAACTCCAGCAGCAGCTTGTGGCCAGCTGACCCCTCTTTTATAACACCCACCCTCATTGGGCAGGCAAGGTTGTTTCCACTCCTCAGTAATCAGTACAGCTGAAATTCATTGGGAAAGATTGCCTTCTGCACTATCCTTAGAACCCATCTTCCCACCCCTGAACTTCCATTTCCAGGCACTGAGAACCCCCTAAACCTCCATTCCCAGGCAGGGGAACCCCGGAATCCCCATTCTGGGTCCTGTGACCCCCCTCAATCCTCTTGCCGAGCACTGGGACCTCCCTGTACCTCCTTTCCCAACATCACCACCTTCCTGTACCCCCTTATCTGGCATGGAGACCCCCCCTGAACCCCCATTTCTGGTCACCAGCACCCCCTGAACCCCCATTTTCTGGCAGTGGAACCCCTTGAGCCCCGAATTCTGGGAAGGAAACTCCCCTTAACACGCATTCCCAGCATGGGAACCCCTGAACCCCATTTTTGGGCACGGGGACTCCCTGTACTCCCTTCCCAGCACTGGGACCCCCTGCCCCCCCTTATCCGGGGCTGGGATCCCCCTGCACCCCCGTCAGTGCTCTGGGACCCCCCTGTACCCCCATTCCCGGCCATCCCACCCTTCCCACACCCGAGGTCTGCCCTTTTCTTTGGCTTTTGGACCCCCAGATATCCCAAATTTCAGCGTCCCCCCAGTTCTCCATTCCCGAGACTTCCTGGTCTCAGTGGAGATCCAGATGAATTCCCTGGAATTCCCCTCTACTCTTGTCTCGCTTTCGCGTCTCCCAAACTGCATCCCCGGGATCCGCACTCCCCTCCCAGCCCCAGCCCCTTTTCCTGTGACCCAGGGACCCCCTGGATCCCCATTCCTGCCTTTCCCAGCTCTCAGACCCTCCTTTCCCTCAACACTGGGGACTCCTGGACGCCTTTCCAGGGCACTGGGACCCCCTGGATCTCCCATCCCGCCTCTCCCAGTCCCTTCAACCTTCCTTCCCGGCTCTCCCAGTTCTGCTTCCTGACCCTTGGATGCCGCCAGACCCCCCAGTCTCTGCGTCCCCCCAGTTCTCCACCCCCTTCTCGTCCTGCAGGGGCATCCTGGGTGGTCCCGGGGGCAGATTCAGGGGAATTCCCAGGGTTTCCTCTGTCCCCTCCCCGTCCTGGCGCTCCCCCGGTCACTTTCGCGTCTCCCAAGCTGCGGCTTCGGGATCCGCCCGGGACTGGTGTGACCCCCGGCACTGGGACCCCCTGAACCCCCATTTCTGGCACGAGGACCCCCTGCACTTCCATTTCTGGGCTAACTCCCCTTCCTGGACACAGAGACTCCCTTGAACGTTCATTTTGGAGCACCGGGACCCCTCTGTACCCCCTTCCCGAGTCCAAAAACCTCCATACAACCCCTTATTTGGAACCTGGAACCGACCTGAACCCTCATTCCCGGGCACGGAAACCACGCTGAACCCCCATTTCTGGGCACCGGGACCCCCCTGAACCTCAATTTTCAGGCACCAGAACCCCTTGAGCCCCAGAACCCAGAAAGGGAACCCTCCTGAGCCCCATTTCCTGGGCACCCACTGCATCCCGTTATCCGGCACCGGGACCCCCTGAACCCCCATTCCGCTGCACCGGGACCCCGTGTGCCCCCATATCCGGGAATTAAACTCTTCCAAACCCTCCATTCTCACGCACTGGGACCACCCTGCACACCTTTATCCAGCACCAATGCCCCCCTGCACCCCCTTTCCCTGGTCCTCTCCCTCTCAGAGACCCCAGCCCCCTTTTCCTTGACCCTGGGACCCCCTGGACCCCCATTCCTGCCTTTCCCAGCCCCCACCCTCCACTTTCCTTAATCTGTGCACCCCTTTTCCTGGGTACAGGCACCCCTGTGTTGGAGTCAGTGAGTCAGGGGTCTCTCTGAATTCTTCAGAGAGAAATCAGAGTGCAGGGATTGAATTAAAGCCTTTGGATGGATTGAAGTATATTAAGCCACACACACATAAAGTAGACATTTAAGTAGAAGTAAGTTAGTAATTTTAGGGTGAGTTCTAATGCTTTTAGTAAGTGGAAGGTTTTAAATGCCAGAGTAGCAGAGCGAGTTCTAGTGAAGGTTGAAACATACTGGTATCTTCAGCAAGAGGCTCCAGGCCCACAGTTGTAGACAGGACTTAGACATAATAGAGCTATGGTAAGAATACTGCTTACATTTTTCAGAAGAACAAGATAGGTTGTATGAGTAGTTATATATGTAACCTAGTGTGCTAAGAAACTAGAATTCTAATAGGTTAAGAAGTGGTGGTCCGAGCTTGCATCTCAGTTTGTTGGAAAAATCCTATATAAGAGTATGTATTGGGGAGAGTTGTTGCTTTTAGCCATTCTGGCTTTTAGCCATTTGCTTATTGCCACTGCATTTGCCATTGCTTTGCCATTGCTTTTTGCTATTTCCTGCTGAGACTGATGTGCTTTGTAATAAGATGTGCTTTGTAATAAATAACCTTTTTAACTATTAGCTGCTTTGCTTATTTAGAAGATTACCAGACAAAGTAAGAGCCTAAGAGCTAAGAGTAGGTGCTTAGAGCACCGGAGGTCCGGGAACCTCAATTCTGGTGCCCCGTGAGTGGAACGTTGGTTTGTTCCCTTTACTAATAACTTTAAATTACTGTTGGGCCTCCTCAAAGGCCTCAAATAAGTGTGGTAAGGAGAAAGCCAGAAGAAAGGCCCTGCTGACTGCTGGGAGAAGCAAGCACAGCTGGGGAGGAGACTGGGATTTCTCATTGCCTATCTTATATTGAGGTGAGGAACTTTGGGGTAATCTAGGAGCATGGGAAATATTATGCCAAAAGAGCAAAAATGAGAAAAAATACAAAGCTTATGATGATATATTTAAGATAAGCTGAGTGCTGAGGTATATTCATAGAGAAGGGGGGGGGAAATATATTTAAAGAACAGAAATAAAGAGTATAGGAAAGGGTCTAGAACTTATAATGATGTATTTAAGATGAGCTGAGTGTTTAGGTAAATCCACAGAGAAGAGGGAAAATATATTTAAAGAATAGAAGTAATAGTATGGTAAAGGATACAGAATTTATAATGACATATTTAAAGTAAGCTAAGTGTTATAGTGAGTCCACAGAGATGGGGAAAGTGTATTTGAGTAGCAGGAATATGTGTATGATTATTTAGAATCTTTATTAAGGAGAAATGGTTTTAGTGTTCCAGATAAAAAGTTAAGAGAACTGTTAATATATGTTAGAAAGAATTTTCCAAATGTAGATCCCGATTCTGTTTTAAGTGAAACTTTCTGGGATCGAGTTGGTCTGAAACTTTTTGATGATGTTTGTTTAGGAGATAGAAAAGCTCCTTTGTTATTACCGTCTTAGGAATTGATCAGAGAATCTTTAAGTGAGCCACTTACTAATTCTGAAAAGACAGAGACTTCTTCACTGACTTCTCGATTGGTGTCACAATATATTGCAAATTGCCGTGATTTTTTTCAAGCACAAATCCAGGGACCCCGTCCCCACCGTGCCCCACAGCCGGGGAGAGCGGCTCCGGGGCCCGGCCGGCAGCACCGCCTTTGGTGCCGCTCGAGCCGTGTTTTGTGAGCGCAGGGGCCCTGGTTAGTCAGTCTGGTCAGAAGAAAGCCCGAGGAAGCCTGGCCGAGGCTGCTGAGCGGCGCAGCCGTGCCCGCCCCACGCCGTGTGTTCAAAGCAATCCCTGGAACGGAGCCCCCCCTTCCCACCCGCGCGGCAGCTTCACCGCGGCTGCAGTGGCTGCTCAAGGAATTCCCAACCCCGCACAACCCATGCGGGAAACAGTGTTTGAAAAGAGGAGGGGAAATGGGAGGGGAGAGGACAGGGCAGCACGGGTGAGAGCGAGTGGGAAGAGACAGATCTGTCTCCGGCTGTTGGGAATGCTGGGGGAGGAGATGATTGCCCAGTTTCAGGGAAACCTGAGATACCAAGATTAGAGTCCCTCAGCCCTCCCGTGCCGTGCAGAGTCCAGTGCTGCAAAGAAGAGGAGGAAAGGGGGGTGGGGGGATGCCAAGAACTGCCTTTATCGACCTTGTTGGGGACAAACGGAGCAAGGGAACATGATAACGGATTCAGTTCTATTTTCACAGTTCTTTTATGTTAAAGGTTTTTGTTTATTCATTGTTTTCAAAAAGATGCTGAAATTATTGGAATGGTGAAGGTACAGGACATTTCATATCTTATTTGAATAGATATCACCTATATTTAGTAATCTGTTATTGCTCAGATATGAGTGGACACTTGTCCAAATATCAACATTGAGTTTTAATTTTCCTATAGTTAATTATTTAAAAAACAAAACAGCTTCTAAGTCTTTGTAATGCCCTCATTATGAATTAATAGGTTTTGAATTTCTTTAAAGAAGAAACTTGCAAATTTATGCCTCACAGATTTATTATCAGTATTTGAGCTTTTCCTTCAAACCAAATTGTAATAGATTTCTAGTTTACATTTCTCAAATTATAAATTAAATTCTTCATGAACATAAATCAGAACCACTTCTAGGACCATCATTTGAATTATAAAATTTAATTTGAGCCAAAATTTTCTATATATGTTAATTTATCTATCAGCTCGATTTTTAAGGCTCAAATTTAGTTTCTGTATTTAATTTCAAAACCATTGTATTAAGAGTATGAATTCTGTATTACAGAATGATTTTGATTTCTATTTTATTGTTTAACTTGAATTCTTTCAACATTCCAAGTAAATTTTAGAAAACCTCCAAACATGCCCCTGAATCAAATGTATGAAGATAATTAGTTAAGTTGTAAATTTAATATTCCTTTGTTTTCTTTTTTATTAGTTCTCTCTCTTATTTTAGCAGGTCTCCTATGACCTGACCCTGTGCTGTCTCATGATTTTAAGTATTTTTCAGAGTTCCAAGAAAATTATCTGAGTTTTGCTGAAAGCCTCTTCTGAATTTCTAGTCTTGTGGTTTTCCCCAGTTGTTATTACAGAAGCACTCCAGCAGCCTGCCATGTTCAAAGCATCTCATCCTGAGGAAAAACTTCAGAGAGAACAAGCTGCTGAAGGAGTTTGATTTCTTTCTCACCCTGAAATGTTTAATTGTAGCTTTTGTTCTTAAGAGTCTTGCTTTTTAATAAAAAGGTGTCGGAGGTTCTCTTCCAATTAGAATTTAGACAGAGGCCAGGCCTTAATTCAACCTGGAAGGGAAATACTGTGTAAACCCAGGTGTTTGCTGCATCAAAATAATATTCCAGTCGTTTTGACTTGGCAATTTGACCCTATCAGTATGGCAGCTGAAGCTAATTTTGGGGTGAATTTGATGCTCATTTTCTAGAGATGAACATCTAATTCCTCATTGAATCAAGGCTTGTCAGCTGTTTACAGACTCTGGGGTGATGACACAGTTTTTCAAGGATTGATAATTATCTAATTTTATAAATGTATGTCTATTATTTAAAGTATTGTTGATTGTTGTATTGTGTTTTACCTGCAGAAGTTTGTGAACTTTTTTTTTTTTGGGGGAATCAGTAGTATTGTAGAATTTTTTTGTTAGATAATAGTCTAAGAAAAATATGAGGTTCAATTATGTGTTATGTTTATGCTTTTGCTTTGTTTGCTTTTAGTATTACAGATTTGTCAGTTAGCCAACTTAAAGTAAATGCTTAAGTAACTTTAGTTAATGTATTAAGTTTAAATACCATATGTCTGTCCAACACAACCCCAGAAAAACTCCTTTTCACTTGTTTAGCTATCCTTGTAGTTATATTGTTAATGCAAATCTGTGTGTGCTTTGCCATGATGCCCATTTGTTCCTGAATGAAGCAGGTGAAGTTTTGCTCTGATGACTGGGTGAAAGGAGCAGGGCTGGCCAAGACCCTCCTGAAATAGTCAAGGGCAAGGCTGGGTTGGCCTCTGTGTTTGCCACCAAGAAGATTTTTAGCTCTGCTGCTGGCTGCAATCCAGCAGGCGTTGGGCGGTGGGGACACACGCTGTGCCAGACCTTGATGAAAGGGATGACCTTCTCTGCTACCAGAGGGCCCCCAGGAGGAGAAAATGGGCCAAGTAGCCTGCAAGTGATATGAGTCACAGACTGGTACAGTTTGGATGGTTTGTTTAGTGAATTGGAATTCAGCATCACGGATGAAAAAGTTTTCTGGTGCTAATCATGGTGCCTTGTTTTCTCCATGCATTTCACAACTGATTAATAAGTCTGTTAAGGGAATCTTTGTGGTTCTAAGAGGAAGGGGAGATGTAGGAGTCAGTGAGTCAGGGGTCTCTCTGAGTTCTTCAGAGAGAAACCAGAGTGCAGGGATTGAATTAAAGCGTTTGGATGGATTGAAGTATATTAAGCCATGCACACATAAAGTAGACATTTATGTAGAAGTAAGTTAGTAATTTTAGGGTGAGCTCTAATGCTTTTAGTAAGTGAAAGGTTTCAAATGCCACAGTAGCAGTGCAAGTTCTAGTGAAGGTTGAAACATACTGATATTTTCAGGAAGAGGCTCCAGGCCCACAGTTGTAGACAGGACATAGACATAATAGAGCTATGGTAAGAATATTGCTTACACATTTCAGATAGAACAAGATAGGTTATATGCGTAGTTCTATACATAACCTGGTGTGCTAAGAAACTAGAATTCTCATAGGTTAAGGAGTGGTTGTCCGAGTTTGTGTCTTAGCTTTTTGGGAAAGTCCTATATAAGGTATGTATTGGGGAGAGTTGTTGCTTTTCAGCCGTCGGCTTTTAGCCATTGGCTTTTGCCAGGGCTTTTAGCCATCTGCTCTTTGCCAGGCTTTTGCTTTGCTGCTGCTTTGCTATTGCTTTACTGCGTGCCTTTTGAGACTGATGTGCTTTGTAATAAAAGGTGTTTTGCAATAAATAACCTTTTTAACTCTTAGCTGCTTTGTTTGTTTAAGATAACCCGACAGAGGAGGAGCCAAGAGCTCCAGAGGTCCAAGAAGCTCACAGGGAGCAGCTGAGGATAATGGAGGGGAGAGATGTGAAAGGAGAAATAGGGAGAAGGGTGGACACTCCCTATGGGGAGATGAATGTGAGGCACTTGATCAGCAGCCTGGAATGGCTGGAGTTCCTGTGGGCTCTGTGAACACTCAGTGCCAGCACAACCACGAGGTGATAACCCCGTTCCTCATGGAGCGCAGAGCTGAGCGTGGGGCAGAGCAGGTCCCGTCAGGCCCTGGCCTGGGAATGACCCTGGAGCCCCTCAAAACCTCCCTGGGAATCACCCCAGAGCCCCCAGCACTCCATGTGCCCATCCCTGGGGATTCCTGCCCCTCCCCCAGTGACTCTGTGGCTCTCCCAGTCCATCCCAGTCCCTCCAGTGCCACCTCAGTTCATCCCACTGTCCCCATAGTCCCTCCCAGACCCTGCCCGTCCTTCTCAGTCAATTCCCAATCTATGCTCAGTCATTCCCAGCCTTCTCAGGCCACTCCCAGTCCTCCACCCTCTTTCCCAGTGCACCCCTAGTGCCTCCCAGTCCATTTCCAGTCTCTCTCAGTGCCACACCAGCCCTCTCCCATCTCTCCCAGTGCCCCCCAGTTTTGCCATCTCACTGTGGCCCTTGAGCTCCCAGCCCAGCCCTGGCTGCCTGCTCTGCTCTGTGATGGATTTCTACCCTGCCCAGATCCAGCTGAGGTGGTTCCAGGGCCAGCAGGAGCTCTCAGGGCATGTGGTGGCCACTGACCTGGTCCCCAATGGGGACTGGACCCACCAGCTCCTGGTGCTGCTGGAAATCCCTCGCCCAGTGTGGGGTCACCTCCAGCTGCCAGGTGGAGCATGTCAGCCTGGAGCACCCCCTGAGCCAGCACTGGGGCACAGCCTGGACCCCACAGTGCAGGGGGAGTGGGGAGGTACTGGAGGGGCCTGGGAGAGCAGTTGGGATGTGCTGGGAGTAATTGGGAGGAACATTGAGATAGTTTGGTTTAAACTGGAAGTAAGGATGGGGGGTTGTCAGGGTCCACACTACATGCGGAGGCCTGAGAGGTTCTTTTAAGGATCTCAAAGCGCAAAAGACACAGCAGGGGACAAAACCTCTCCCCATAAGGGTATCATGAATGTATTGACAAACAGCTACATTGTCAGATTTGGGGTTTTGAATTGGCCATATAGGGAAGTTTCACAAGTCCTGTATAACCGGTTTGGTCCCTTCTTTGGCATCAGAGGGAAGAGGGTATTATTTTACATTTACAGGTAATTGCATAGGTGATTTATAGCCAGCAGTGAATTTTATTTCATGCATAATTTGCAAGCAGGCAGCTTTGTGAATGTTTTTTAGGAGTTGGTTGGGGGTACCAACTAAAGCTACAAGGTCTCCCCTTTTCAAAGGGTTAAGCCCCCCTGCCCAATAAACCATGCGCTGAGTTGGGGACCATAAGTTACGTTTGACTTCTGTTGCTAAGAAAGCTCCGTGTCCCCAGTACTCCCGCGGCACGCGGAGCCGCTGCCCACAAGGCCCCGGCACGGCCCTGGGGCCGATTGCTCGTGCCCTGGGCAGCGCAGCCTGCAAACCCAGGGCTCTGCAGGCCGGGGTTGGGGCTGCCGTGTGCGAGCGTGGCCAAAGCTGAACTGGGAGTCGGTGCCGAGGCGAAAATGGCGCCTTTGGCCCCGGGGCCGGGCTTGTCCCCGCTCTGCCCAATCAGCGCGCGAGAGTGAGGAGTGACGGCAGAATCAGCCAATCACAGCGAGGGGCGGGCTGTTCACACGACCCCTCCTTATCCCGAGGCTACGCCATTATTTGGAAACCTCGCCTGAGGAGCGGCCGCGGCGCTGAGCCCGGCCCGGGCTGAGGCCGAAGGAGCCGCTGCTGCCCTGAACCGCCGGGAGCTCGGGGTGAGCGGGCGCTGATGGCGCTGGGAGCTGGGGGTGGCGCTGGGATGGAGCAGGAACCCACCTGCAGTCCTCTGAGGTGTCCGGGCTGGAGCAGAGGCGGCCTGAGAGAGGCCCCGAGCCCGTGGAAGCCCCTGCAGGGCCATGGAAGTGGCTCCTGGCGGGACTTGTGAGGCCGTGGGGGATCCCCGCTGGAGCAGCCTGTTCCTGAGGGGCTGTGTCCCGTGGGAGTGACCCCGGACTGGATCAGGACAAGGATTCCTGTCCCTGAGGGGGGCGGCTGTGACATGACCTGGCTGTGACACCCATCCCCTGTGCCTCTGGGTGGGGAGGGGGGAGGGAATATGGGATAAAGTTAAGCTTGGGAAGCAGGGAGAAGCAGGGGGAAGATCTTTCCTTAGGATTTGGCTAACCGATGTTAATTAGGTCCGAATTCCTGGATTTCCTTCTCAGCCTTTTCCAGACCGGGGCTGGAGAGCCCCTGAGCCCAGGGTGAGGGGTCCCCCCGTGCTGAGCTGTGCTGGGGCTGTTTCTGTGCTCAGGGACACTTGGCATGGGCCACGGCACTTGGCCACCAGTGGGGCTTCTGTGCACTCCTCAGGCAGAGTGTAAGTCTTGGTCTAATTCCCTTTCCTTAATCAGAGCGTGTCTTGGAACTCTTTTCCCTTCTCCTGCCCTTGCAGACCCATCCATGAACACATTTTGTCCCTCAGGCCAGGGAATGTCTCATCACTCTCTCCTGTGCTGGCTCTGGAGCTCTGTCCCTTGAATGCAGCCATGGGTTTGTTGCCAGCCCCTGTGCAGGCTGTTCAAACAGGAGGCTGGGTTAAACCCTTCCCCTGTCCTCAATTCTAAATCCTCCTGTGCCACTGAACAAGTTTCATTCTGTAATCACTGAGCACTGCTCATCCATGTAGAGGCTCTTTTGGTTATCAAAGCTTTAACTTGGTGCCAGACTTGAACAACAGGAGATCCTCCTGCCATCAGTTTTTGGGCTTCAGGTCCCATTAAAGCTGTGGCTGCACAATTCTGCAGAGAGTGAGGCGTCTCTGGCCACTGGGTTAAACATTTTAGGACAAAAATTCCTTTCTCATCACCCTGTGTAACATCCACATCTTAAAAAACGAGTTTCACTTTCCTGGTAAATAATTAAAATTTTTATAAAAGACAATAGGAGACAAACAGTAAAGCAGAGGTGTAACAGCAGAGTGCTTTACCTTCAGCCAAGAGCACACCCCAACTCAGAAAACACTTCCTTAAATGCGTCAGCCTGTTGCATATTCATGGTTCTTCATGCATTATTCAAAATCATTCTCCCCCAACCTGTAAATCAGCTTTTTTTCTTTCTCTGGGGGTCTGGTGTCCCATAATCCAAGAATGTGAAGGATTTCCTGATTATCTTTTCTTTTCTACCATTCTCTGAGTTAGTTACATGAGAAAAACTTTTTACATCACTGTGTTATAGTCCAAGAAAAATAGATTTATCACCCCACTGTTTTAAGTTTTGTTAATTGCAAAGCTAAAATAAACTATATTCATATAGCAAAGTTTTCCAACATTATATATATAGCATTCATTTTAATATTTACCAAAACAAATAATATAGAATGTAATATAACACACAATTCAAATTTCTTTTCTGAGTCATAGCTAGGGCACCAATTATTTTGGTTTTATTTAATTTTCTGAAGTTTTGCTGTTTCTCGTCTTTGTACCTCAATATTGAGGCTATCTGGGTTTAAAAAGTCATGCAATGTTCTGCCTAGAAAAGAGAATCCTCAATACAGGTCCTGTAATTACCTGTTAATCCTCAGAATTGTCCCAGCTCCATTTTAGTGCTGGGTAATGTTACTTGTGAGATTCCCTGGTCCTTCTCTGGGTCAAAACACCACAAAATTCAGTCAGAATATGTCCCAAATATGTAAGCTTTTTCTCCAGTATTTGTGCTTTTTTTCTTTCAAATACTCAAAGATGCTTTTTAGACTGAACATTCAGGCACTTCACAGAGGCTTCTTCTGCCACTTCTTGTCCTCCTGATTGGAATAAGTCACCCACATCCTGCATTAACCCAATCCCTGGGGATGGGGTAAATTCTTGTGATATTTTCTGCAAGGCTTGCCCCAATAAGGCTGGTGCTTCCGTGCATCCCTGCAGAAGGACCATCCATGTCTTTGCCATTTTCCCTTCTACCTCTTGTTCCCACTCCAAGGCAAAATACAGTTTAGCATCCTGTGTGAGTGGGCATCCCCAGAAAGCATCTTTGACATCAAGTACTGAATGGTGTCAGTGTGAGGAGGGAACCTGGTTCAAGATGCTGTAAGGATCTGAGACCCCCTGGGTGCTGGGTACCCCTTGGGCCCTGGGGTTCATCCCTCAGGGGCTGTAGAAATTCTGCCATGGCCTTTGCCTTCACCTTGGCCTTTTCCTCATCCCTTCTTGCTTTCACCTCTGTGCCCGCTCCTGCCTGCTCCCAGCACTGAGAAACCCCCTGAAATCCTGACCTCCTTGTTTGTATCCCCTGGGATCTGGGGATACAAGGGATACATTTTCTGAAACTATGGTTTCTCCCATTACTTCCTTTTATATCGATCCCTGGCCTTAAATCCAGGCACCTTCATGTTACTCTGTTGAATCTCTCTACTTATTTTCTCAAAAATTATCTTTGTTAACTTAAATTATCGTTTGCTCAATCTCGTTTCTGGTTCCTCTTTGATTTTGGGATTATTCTCAGTGCCCTCACTCCCTGTCCTTTTGTAGCCGTTTCTGGATCAGGCCTGGCTGCCACCTGCATCCCCTTGCTCACCTGCTGAATGAGCTGCACTCAGCAAGGTGTCCTGCATGGGAAAAAGATGAGAGTTGCTGCAGCACATCAGAGGAGGAACAGCATTCGTTTACCCCATGGTCTGCCAGGGAGCCATGAAAACGTGTCCCATTCCCATCATTTCTGCATTTGGACTGGTACATTATCTACTTTCTTACTTCCTTTGTCACCTGTTGCACCACTTTTCAGTTATCATCTCTTTGGAAACTGCAGTTTGAGTCATTTAGTTTTCCACAAACTCCCCCTCCTTCTGTTGATAGGTAATGTGATCCCATTCCGTGGTGAAATGTCTTGTTCTCCATTTCCGTGGATTGCTTGGCAGGAAGGTCAGGAGCTGGAGTTGGCCAATTGATTGTTTTTTTGAGGACTGATAATATATTCTTCAGTACATAGTAATAATAGTAGTAGCAGTAATAATAATAACAACAATAATAATAATAGTATGAATATTAATCATAATAGTAATAATGATAATATTTTGTTTTTAGTTTAATTATGCTACTCAAAATATTGGTGGATTTTCTGTCTCCTGATATGAATTTGTTAAGGTTCCCAGGAACTGGTCCATGGATTGGATTTTTTCTGATGTCTGTTCATCCTTTCCCCATTTTTGGAGCTCCCTCCAGCCAGGGCTGCATCAATTGACCACTTTTCTCTAATTAAATCATCAGATGCTTGGATTCCCAGCTGATTTCTCTGGACTAGCAATAACACCCCAGTGCTCTAATACACCCTGTATAACCCTGACAGTGACAGCACATGTTGGAGTGGGGATAGGGATGATTCCTCACTACTTTTTTTAGTGAATTTTTCACAACATTCTCCATTTGCTGTTTCCCTTTGCAGCGTAACCAATTTCTATTGCAGTCAGATATCCTCACTATGGGCTCTGCCTTTAGCTGTGCAAATTCCATCTGTGCAAGCAGGCAGAGCTTGGGGTGAGGGCCAGAGGGAATCATCCTAATTCCTCCCTCAGGCAAGAAGACCCTGGTACATTGTCCACACTTTGCCCCAGCAGTGTTAATTTGCATTTCTAAAGCTCCTCTCCTGGCTGTCTGGAACCCCTGCTTCTCTTCCAGAGCAGCCATTGGATGATTCATGTGGCCCCCCACAGTCTGCTTTTTTTTTTTTTTTTCTTAAAAACAATATTCCGTTAACATTTTATCTGTTAAAGTGTCACCTTTAAAGCTCTTCCAGTTTTGCAAAATCCATCCTAAAGGGGAACATTGGAAATCCCATACTGAAATTTTGCCATCAATAAGAGTCACCCAGGTATATACACAGAAAATTCCAATGCAAATGGTCAAACGCTGCACATGGGAGGAAAAGTTGGGATTGTGTAGGAGAGGGAGGAATAGTAGGAGGAAGAGGAGTGTGAGGAAGAGTAGGGACACAGGATGAGGAGGAGGAGCAGAAACAGGAAGGAGCACAAGGTTCCACCCCTCCCTGTATCTGCAGTCTCTCCCCTGCCCCAGGAGCATTGTCCCCATCACATGCAGCAGGTGACTGGAGAGAGGGATCCATGATTTTCACAGGGGCGAATCTTGGTGTTTGTGAGCTTTATTGGGCTAAATGTTGGTGGGTTTTCTTTATTTCGGGGGCGGGGCTGAATCTTTCTATGTTGGAGGGGATTTTGGCCAAATCCTGCTGTTTGGGTTTTTTTTTTTTGTCTGTGTCTTGATGTTTGGAGGATTTTTGGGCTGAATCCTGGTGTTTTGGAGGTTCTTACAGACACAAGACGCCCAACAGCTTCCTGAGTTGCACTTGGGCAAGGAGGAGCCCCCAGCCCAAGGCCCTCTCCTCTTGTTTTTTTCCCAAACCAGGATTTTTCATTCCCAAGGCGTGGGCAGATCGAGGAGGAAAAGCCCCAGAGATCCCTCAGGAGGAGGGGCTGCAAACCCAGCCCAGGGAGCTGCGAGGAGGAAAGACCCTCCCTGAGCCGGGAAGGCGGCCGGAGATGCAGGCAGAGCTCAGAGCTGGTGGAGAAGCCTCATGGAGGGGAGAAGCCCCACAAGTGCTTGGAATGTGGGAAGGGTTTCAGCTGCAGGTCCAAGCTGATCCAGCACCAGAGGATCCATACTGGGGAGAGGCCCTGTGAGTGTGGGGAGTGTGGGAAGGGATTCAGAGACAGTTCCACCCTCATCCAGCACCAGATGATCCACACTGGGGAAAAGCCCTACGACTGTGAGGAATGTGGGAAGAATTTCAGACAGAAGAGCCACCTAAAGCATCACCAGATGATCCACACTGGAGAGAAGCCATATGAGTGTGGGAAATGTGGGAAGGGATTCAGAAACATATCCCAGCTGATGCGGCACCAGGTGACCCACACAGGGGAACGGCCCTACACCTGCTTGGAATGTGGGAAGAGCTTTGGCGTCAGCTCCAACCTGAGAAACCACCAGCGCATCCACACCGGGGAGAGGCCCTACGAGTGTCCTGAGTGTGGGAAGAGGTTTCAGACCAGCTCCGATTGCCTCAGACATGAGCGGATTCACAGAGAGGAGAGGCCCTTCCGCTGCCCCGACTGTGGGAAGGGATTCAAGGAAAAATCCCACCTCACTGCCCACTGGCGCATCCACACTGGGGAGAGGCCCTACGAGTGTCCTGAGTGTGGGAAGAGCTTCTCAGAGAGCTCAACCTTGACCAAACACCAGCGGAGGCTCCACTAAGGGAAGCCCTGTGAGTGCCCCGAGTGTGGGAAGAGCTTCGTGCTCTGCTCCAGCTCCATCCCCCATGGGAGGATCGGTGTTGGATGATCCCCAGTGACCCCCGTTGGGCAGAGCCCTGGTGATCCGTGGTCCTGCAAGGAGGAACTCCCAGCCCAAGTCCCTCTCTCTTTTTTTCCCAAACCAGGTTTGTCATTCCTAAGGCTTGGCGGTGGAGGAGAGGAAAAGCTCCCAGAGATCCTCACAAGCAGAAGCAGTGAACCCAGCCAAGGAGCTGCGAGAGGAAAGACCTCCTGAGCTGGGAAGGCAGCTGCAGATCCAGGCAGAGCTCAGAGCTGGTGGAGAAGCCTCAAGAAGGGGAGAAGCCCCACAAATGCTTGGAATGTGGGAAGGGTTTCAGCTGCAGATCCAAGCTGATCCAGCACCAGAGGATCCACACTGGGGAAAAGCCCTACGAGTGTGGGAAATGTAGGAAGAGTTTCTGCACCATATATGATCTGATGCGTCACCAGGTGATCCACACAGGGGAACAGCCCTACACCTGCTTGGAATGTGGGAAGAGCTTTGGGGACTGTCCACCTGAGAACACCAGCGCATCCACACTGGGGAGAGGCCCTTTGAGTGTCCTGAGTGTGGGAAGAGGTTTCAGACCAGCTCTGATTGCCTCAAACATGAGCGGATTCACAGAGAGGAGAGGCCCTTCCGCTGCCCCGACTGCGGGAAGGGATTCAAGCACAACTCCACCCTCATCAAACACCGGCGCATCCACACTGGGGAGAGGCCCTACAAGTGTCCTGATGTGGGAAGAGCTTCTCCAGGAAGCTCCTTTGACCAACACATGGAGGCATCACTAAGGGAAGCCCTGTGAGTGCCGGATGGGAAGAGCTTCGTGCTCCTGCTCCAGCTCCATCCCCCATGGAGATCCGGTGTTGGATGATCCCAGTGACCCCTTGGGCAGGCCCTGGCTCAACCCCACAAACTTACCTTATTGTCCCTGCAAAACTGTGTCCCACCTCCCCCAGCACAACCGCACCCCATGCCGCTGCAGCAGACCCGGGTCCAAACCCAACCACGCAGCGGGCCAGCTGACCCCCTTTTTTTAACACCCACCCTCATTGGGGAGGCAAAGGGTTTTTTCCACTCCTCAGTAATCAGTACAGTTAATATTGGGAAAATTGCCTTCTGCACTATCCTTAGAACCCTCTTCCCCCCCCTGAACTTCCATTTCCCGGACTAAAAAAAAACCTCCATTCCGCAGGGAACTCCGGGAAACCCCATTTTGGGTCCTGTGAGCCCCCCTCAATCCTCTTGCCTAGCACTGGGACCTCCTGTACCTCCTTTCCCCAACATCACCACCTTCCTGGACCCCCCTTATCTGGCAACGGAGACCCCCTGAACCCCATTTCTGGTCACCAGCACCCCTGAACCCCATTTTCTGGCAGTGGAACCCCTTGAGCCCCAATTCTGGGAAGGAACCTCCCTTACACGCATTTCCCCAGCATCGGGAACCCCCTGAACCCCTTTTTGGCGGGACCCCTCCGACTTCAGGGACCCCGGGTTTTTTGTTCCCCCTTTGGGGCCCCCGGCCTTTCCCTTTAAGTGGGCTTTATCCCCCGGGTGGGGCCCCCCTGGGAGACCCCTTTTAAAAGGGTTCCTTCCCAACCCCCCCCTTTGCAAGAATTAATTTTTTTGGAGAGACCCCGTCCCCCCACCTGAAAACCCCCCTTACCGGAATTGAAGATTTTCCTAGGGAACCTGTTTAACCATTTCTTGGCACTGACCCCTCCTCATTTTGGCCCGCCCTTGACAGCCGAAAAACTTGAGATTTTGCAACTGCTTTTATGGAGATAACCCAGTTTTTTTTTTTTTTTTTTTTTTTTTTTTCCCCCCCCCCCCCCCCCCCCCCCCCCCCCCCCCCCCCCCCCCCCCCCCCCCGGACCCCCTGGGCCCCATTCCTGCCTTCCCACCCCCACCTCCACTTTCCTTAATCCTGCCCCCCTTTTTTTGGGTAAACCCCCCTTTTGAGCCGTGAGTAGGGCCCTCTGAATTTTTCAGAGAGAAATCAGAGTGGGGGATTGAATTAAATTTGGATGGATTGAATATATTGCCAGCAAAATAAAATAGACATTTAAGTGAAATGTTAGTAATTTTTTTTTTTTTTTTTTTTTTTTTTTTTTTTTTTTAAAAAAAAAAAAAAAAAAAAAAAAAAAAAAAAAAAAAAAAAAAAAAAGGGTTTTATGAGTATATATACAAAAACCCCCCTGCTAAGAAACCAGAATTTAATAAAGAAGGGTGGTCCAGCCATTAGTTTTTTGGAAAATTATATAAGAGTATGTATTGGGAGAATTGTTTTGATTTGCTTTTAGCCATTTGTTATTTCCACTGCATTTGCCATTGCTTTTCCATTTCTTTTTTTAAACCCGGGGAATGTGTGTTTTTTAAAAAGATTTCTTTTTAATAAAAAACCTTTTAATATTAGTGCTTTGCTTTTTAGAAGATTACCCAAGTAAAAGCCCAGGAAAAAGGGGGCGAGAGAGGTCCAACCCCAAATTTCTTGCCCCTGAGGGGCGTTTGGTTTTTTTTTTACAAAACAATTTGGGGTTCCCCAAAAGGCCCTAAGGGGAGGAGAAAGCCAGAAGAAAAGGCCCGCTGACTGCTGGGAGAAGACAGCTGGGGGGGATGATTTTCACCCTTTATTAGAGGGAGCACCTCAGAAGGAAAAAATTAAAAAGGAGGGAAAAAACCAAAAATGGAAAATATTTAAGAAACGGTTTAGGTAAATTTTATAAAAGGGGGAAAAAAAAAAAGAAAAAAAGAAGGAAAGGAAAAATTTTAAGAATTTAAAAATGATGTTTAAAATACGGGGGGAAAAATTTTTAAAAAAAGGGGGTGATTGGAAAGGAAAGAATTTATAATACTTTTAAGAAAAAGTTTGTTTGGGAAGAGAAGGGGGGTTTGAGAAGAATTTTAATGTAGATTATTTCTTTTTAAGGAAAATTTGCGATAAAAGTTTTGGGGAAAATTTAATTTGTTAGGAAAAAAAAAAATTTTTATTACTGTTTAAGTGAACTTTGGGATCGAGTTGGTCTAATTTAGGTTTGTTGAGATAGAAAGCTCTTTGTTATTACTTCAGAATTGATCAGAGAATCTTTAAGTACATTTTTAATTTTAAAAAACAAAATTTTTTTCCGACTTTGATTGGTGTCACAAATAAAAATTTTCGTGATTTTTTCAGAAAAGGGGCCCGCCCCACCGTGCCCCACAGCCGGGGGGGAAAATCGGGGCCCCGGGCCGGGGAGCACCGCCGGGGGCTCGAGCCTGTTTTTAGGCAGGGGCCCCGGATGGGCCCCTTTGGGAAAAAAGCCCGAGGGCTTGGGGGGTGCTGACCCGGGGGCCGTGCCCCCCACCCGGTTTGCAACCCCGAACGGGGGCCCCCTTTCCCCCCCGCGGGAGAAAGGCGCTGCAGGGTGCTGGAACCCAACCCCAAACCCATGGAAACATGTTTTAAAAAAGGGGAAAAGGGAGGGACAGGGACACGGTAGGAGGGGAAGGAAGATTGTTCCCTGGGGAAGCTGGGGGGGGAAGACCCCGCAGGAAACCCGAGATCCAAGAGAGTCCTCCCCTCCCGGGCCGCAGAGTCCAGTGTCAAAAAAAGGGGGAAAGGGGGTGGGGACGCGCCTTTATGACCCCGGTAAAACGGGGGAAAGGAACATGATAAGGGGTTTAGTTCTATTTTCAAAAGTTCTTTAGAAAAGGTTTTTTTTATTATTGTTTTGATTTAAATTAAATGGTGAATAAGGACATTTATAATTTTATTTAATAATATCACCAATTTTTTTAAAACTGTTTTTGTGATATGAGTGGACATTGTCCAAAAATAACATTAGTTTTAATTTTTTTAAAAAATTATTAAAAAACAAAACAGCTTCTGTTTTGAAAGCCCTATTTTGAAAATTTTAATTTGAATTTTTAAAGAAAAAACTTAAATTTATTTCCCAAGATTTATTAAAAGATTTGAGCTTCCTTTAAAAACCCAAAGTTTGATTTCAGTTTTAATTTTCAAATTATCAATGAAATCCTTTAAACACAAAACAGAACCACTTTTAGACCATCATTTGAAATTAAAAATTTAATTTGAGCCAAAATTTCCCTATTTAATTTAAAAACCCTTTTTATTAGGGTTTAATTTTAACAGAATGGTTTGATTTCTTTTTTTGTTTTAACCCGAATTTTTCAGAGTTCCAAGAAAATTTTCTGAGTTTAACTTTAAAGCCCCCTTCTGAATTTCTAGTCTTTGGTTTTCCCCAATTGTTATTACCCCGAAGGACTTTCAGCAGCCTGATGTTCAAAACATCTCATCCTGAGGAAAAATTTTAAAAGAACAAGCTGCTGAAGGAGTTTTTATTTCTTTTCACCCTGAAATGTTTAATTGTAGCTTTTGTTCTTAAGAGTCTTGCTTTTTTAAAAAAACAGTTTTGGGGTAGACAGGGATGTAGGGGTTTATGACCCCTTTTAAAAATAATACCCCAAGATTTATGTATCTGAAGGGCTTAAGTGTGGGGCTGCATGTAGAAAACTTTTAAGAAAATAAAAATTTTAAAAAAAGGGGAAATGGGGGACTTGACCCCTTTGGGGGAAAACCCCCGGGTTCCCCCCCCGGAAAAGATGCTTCTCCCGTTGTTTTGGTTTTTTTTGGGATACGGGGGCCCGTTTGTTGGCACCCAGAAGGGACTCCCGGGGTTGGGCCGGCACTGGGGCCATTTTCGCCCGGGCCCCCGGTGATTTCGGGGGGAACAACCCTCCCCCCCGGCCCACGGGGAAAAAGGTTAAGGGGGCATTCCCTTTAATTTGGGGCCGCGGAAAAAAGGGTGGTCCGCCGGGGGTTTAAAAGGGCCCCAAAAAAAGGTTTTTGGGGAAAAAAAGGGGTGGCCCCACGGAAAAGGAATTCAGGTTTCCTTGGGGACCCCCGGGGAAACAAGGTTTTAGTTATTTTTTGTGGTTTTTTTTGGATTTTTTGTTTTTTTTGTGTGTGTACGGGGGTTTTAAAGATGCCCCTTTTTAAAAACCCTTTTAAAACTTTAATGTTCAAAAAAAGGGGGGAATTACCCCTTTGGGGGTTATTACAGCATTGGAAT
>JAREIS010001769.1:0-17512 GCA_030060385.1 Muscicapa striata striata
CCTCTTTTCCCCCCACAGGGGTGGACCCCCGAGGGCCCCTGGAGCCCCGAGCCCCGACACCAGCCGGCCCTCCTGTGTGCCTGGGCACGGCACTGCCAGGGCCCGGGAGACCCCGGATCCCATTTGGGGAAACCCATTCCCCCCAAAGTCCCCAAATCGGTGGTGGTCTTCCCCTCCAAAAATGTCTCCTGGGTGGGTGGTTTTTTCCCCGTTTGGGGGAAAGGGGGGGAGAGGGTGGTGAATTTCCCGAACCTGTCCCCCCCTTTTTAGCCAACACCAAAATCTCCAACCTTTGGGGGGGGGGCCCCATGGGACCTCCCCAGGGGCCCCAACCCAATGTTTTGGCTCGCAAGGGGGCCCCAAACCCCTACAAGGGGTGGAGGGGTTGCCAGACCACCCTAAATCAGTGGGGAACCCGTTTGGGTTTTGTTCCTTCCCAGACTGGGTCAGGAGTCCCCGGGGGTTTCTCCATGGGACACACCCGCCTGGTGTCCTTTTGGGGCCAGCCCCCGTTTTGGGGGGTGGGTGTGGGGCACTGGGGGGTGGTTTTGGGGGCCAGGAGCATCCAAAGGGAAGAGGGACTGATGTCGGGGGGCCCAGGGGCTCAGGACTGAGTTGGGGGGCAGGGGGTGAGAGGGGTTTGGGGGGGGCCCAGCAGGAGCCCAGCTGGGTCAGTGGGGGATTTGGGGGCAGATCCAGGATGTCAAGGGGGCCCCCAAACCCATGGGGCAGTGAAAGGGGGGCTGGGGGGGAACCCCCCCCTCCACGGACAGGGCAGCCAGGGGTGGGAGCACCCCCGGGAATTTCACCGCTGGGGGTTGGGGGGAAGGGCAGACAGGGGGCCAGCAGGGGGCCGGGCTGGGTTTGGATCAGCAAGGCCAAGCTGAAACCCATGGGGGTTTTTACAGATCCCCCGGGCAGAGCAGCTTCCAGAGCAGGACTGGCCCCCAAAAACTGCCTCCCCTGCACTAGGGGTTATAGAACCCCTTTTCCCCACCATGAGGGAGCAATCCCTGGCTGTGCTGGGGCCCCGGTTTTCCCAAAATGAGTCTGGGTTTCCCAAAACCCCCAGGAGTGAGGGTATTCAAGGACCCAGCAATGGACACTGATCCTACTTCTACATATTGATGCTCAAGGGATGTCCCATCCACATCAAGGCCCAGGCTGGATGGGGGTTGGGGCATCCTGGGATGGTAAGGTGTCCTGGCCATGGCAGTGGGGGAATGAGATGAATTCTAAAGTTTCTTCCAAAACCCCAAACCATTCCATGATTCCACACAAACTGTTTTAAAATGACACCAGACCCCCGCCTGATGTATTTCCCAAACCCCAAGTTCATTTTCTAAAGCTCCAAGAGCTTTGGTCTCCCCTGAAATGGACCACACCCTGGAGACACCAAGACTGTACAAAAAAAGTTCAAAAAAATTTTTAGGAATATAGGGCAGGTATAAAATGGGTGTAGGGCTGGGGAAAACAGCCGTGGAACATTGCTTTTTCTCTCCAAAAAGATCTTTCCTCCATGAGCCACCTTATTTTTTTCCTTCTGAAACCTTTTAAAGAATTTCTTTTTAAATCCAAAAACTCTCCTGATCAAGTCCACACCCTCTAAGGCCTTATAAACCTTATTCCCCCTTCCCCTTTACTAATCTCCCCTGATTACTTTTTTCAGCCTTTTTGATGTTAACCCCCAGTGGATTTTTTTAACCAAAAGGAAGTTTCAAAAACAGGGATTGGGGCAGAATGAAGTGAGATGTGGCCTTCCCGATTTAATTTTTTTGCACTGCTATTTGACTATTATATTGATTTATACTGATTATTATATTGACTATTTTAATTTACTTATTTATGGGCATCAAAAAGGCATCCTTTTGGCTTACCACTTCCTGGCAGGTGGAATATGTCACCTTGGAAGGAAAGAAGTTTTTCTTTTGATGTTAAAGAGAAGGGAAACCAAGATTTTTAAAGTTTCTGTGTCCCCAGCAAACCCGGGTTGGGAACCTTGGGGCCCGGGGAAACTTTTAGTGTTTTCAACAGGCCCCCAAAAAAAATTTCTTTTAACTTAAGGCCTTGGGAAAGGGTTTTAAAATTTTATATAGAGCCAAAATCACTGGTTTTTAGTTAGAAGGGGTAATTTCATGGGGAAGGGTTTTTAATTTTTGGGTTTAGAATATAGTAATATGTATGGGACAAGATGGATGTTCTTTGGGGGGTCTCTTCTTCCTTCTTGTTCCTTCATCCCTTCCCTGATTTCAGGTGGCAGCTTTTGGTTTGGAAAAGAAGGGCCCAAAAAGTGGGTCACAGGTTCATTTTTTAAAAGTATAAATAAATAGGGTTTGCTTTTAAATTTGGGTAGTTAGGTTTTTTCAGACCTTAAATTAGCTTAGTTACATTCCCTTTTCTTTCTTTATTATAGCAAAATGCTGAAGAACCTCTGTACTTAGATAAGATTTAGAAAAAACCCAAATCCGAACAAGAAATCCATCCCTTGAAAATTTTTTCCTGGCCTGGTGAAGGCAGAAGAAAAAAGACACTGGCCCAAACAGCAGCTCCCCAAGAAAAATGACAGGGCAGGGAGACAAAACTTTTTCAAGAAACTTGAATGGTTTTGGGGAAAAAGGGGCTTTTAAACCCTCCAGTTCCAACTCCACCATGATCAGGGGGAATTTTTCCCCTTTTCCCAGGGTGCCCCCAAACCCTGTCCAACCTGGCCTTGGGAATTAGGGAAAGGGGAGCAACAGCTTCCCCAAATTTTTGCCAGGCCCCCGCCCCTCACAGGAGAGATTGGTTGGGGCTTTGGTTCCCCCTTTTTGCCCGCACCCCCCGTGTTTTGTCCAGCCCAGGGCATGCCACCCCCACACTTTCCCTGTTAAGGGAAAAGGGTTATGGGGACAACGGTGACATTGATTGCAACAGCCCCAGGAGGCACTCAGCCTGCCACAGACAGGAGGGACAGAGAGTCCTGCAGCACCTTACATGGGGCAAGTGGCTTTCTGACTGGCTAAGAGGTGACATGTGGCCAGCAAAACTAGTGAATGTCCCTGCAGCTGTGGCACATAAAACTGTATGGTTTGGCCAAAAAAGTATTCCTTGAACCATGGCCACTGGATACAGTGATTCCTGCTTCCCAGATTGCTGCTGGAACACCCAGACTCAACAAAGCAGTGTGGGGTCTCCTGAAAAGATCAGACAGGCACAGGATTTCCTGTGAGACTGAAATATCATTAAATGCTCCTGAGGTTGGGCGTGGTGGCACAAACCAAGAGTCTTTCAGAAAGGGATGAACACCACTCATGCCCGGGGCTGTTCTTTGCAGCCTGGGGTGAAGAAGAGCTGAGGCCCTGCCCCACCTGGCTCTGCACGTCTCATTGCCTTGGCAGTGTCCTCACGCCTGCACACCTGGGGTGCTTGGCAGCCATGAAGATCCTGCCTCTGCTCTTCCCTCTCTGATCCTCCCACAAGGTCCAGGGTGCTGCAGTGAGAGGAAGAGGGGAATGGTATGCTCATCCCATTATGGTCATCCTGGGAAGGAGCAAATTATTGGAGTGACCTAAAGGTAAGGGGGGATTGAGAAGAAAGGTGTTTCTCCAGTGAGAACTCTACAGACAAAGAGCTGGGGTGGAAAGAGCCTGAAAATAGAATACTGGCTTGGTCAGAAGGTTTGTTCAGCTTCCATTCTGGGTAATTCAACCAGGACAATTTAATATTTTTTGCCTGCAAGACTTTGCTGTGGGAGTTGTAAGGGATTTTTAACCGATCCATCATTGCAAAAATACACCAATGGCTTTTGCAACCACACACTGCTTTCACAGATGATTGCTTTAACTGGTTCCTCTGTGTTTCTTTTCCTCATAAAGTGAACCTAAACATGCAGTTGGTTACAGAGAGGGGATATCGCACTATGTAGATGCAGCTTCCTCTGCGAGACCATTGAAGATGCAATTTGCACAGCGTGTGCTGCGGCAAGAGATAAGGTCTAACCGCCTGAGGAGAGAGTTCTTTGTTCACAATGAAATATGCAGCAAATTTATTTCCTGCAATGTCTCAAGTATGATCTCCTGTTTATTCTCTCGGAGATGTGCCTAAGATGGGGAGGGAAAAGCCTCATGGGATTTGGAGCTGCTCTGAGAGGGGCAGCAGCACCCAGGTCAGCTAGCCACCTGGGCCTTAATCCTGGGCTCATTCAGCTCTGGGCAGGATTCACCCAAGCCATCAGTGAGAGAGAAACATTCCCTATCCTTGGGCATAGCGCGAGAGACATGATACAGGTGTTGCTGCACCTGCACAGAGCTGGAGCCAGGCTGCCAGCACTGACACAGCCCAGCTCCAGCTCAGCCTGCTCAGCACTGCACCTCACCTGCCCTGAGCTCTGATGGCTGCTGCCCCACACCTGGGCATTGTAGGCAGGGGGGACACAGGCAGGGAGTTACACCAGCTGATGTGCTTGTCTCCTTTTCCTACAGTATCTCTCTGGGCTGAGAACTGAACCATGAGAAGAGCATCCCCTTGGCTTCTGTCTCGTGGGTCCTGCAAAGGCGGTCCCTGCCTCTCCTGCCTGTGCCAGGTCTGTTGCCTGACAGCAGTGGCACACCTGCTGGGTGCTGCTGGGCTGGAGCTCCCAGGCTGCCAGCCCTGGGCCTCAAAAGGTGGGCTGCTTTTCCTGGGCCTTGAATAAAGACTTGGAGCACTTTGCATTGCAGGTCAGCCGTGTGTGTGTGTCCTGCCATGCAGGGGCTGGGGCCTGCTGCTCTGGGGTGGCACTCGCCTTGGTGGCACAAGGCCCTGGGCATGGTGCTGGGGCTGAGCAGCGCCTGTGTCCCTGGGGATGGCTCCTATTTCATGGGCATTTGGGACGCTGAGCTGCAGTGGCCTGCTGGGCCGGGCTGCCTGGCTGCCTGTGCTGCAGCTGCCCTGCCAATTCTCCCCCTGGGCCAGCTGCGATCCCTGTGCTGCTCCTGACAGTGCCACATAGCCTTGTCCCTGACAGCCACGGCCTCATGTGCACAGCTGTGCTGGGGCTGTGTCCCTCGGGCGGGTGGCTGCATACAAGACCCACAGGAGCTGTCCCTGCTGCTCCTCCTTGTCCTGTTCCTGCTCCACAGCCCTCCCTGCTCTGCCTCTGCTGCCCCACACCCCATCCCAGCAGGCAGGAGCAGGGGGAAGCTGTTCCAGTCTTGGTCTGGCTGATCTGTGAAACAGAGCTCTATTGCTGTGGAAATGACCAAATTTGTTTGCCCATGAGAGTCTGCAGAATGTCCTGACCTGTCTGCCCATCTAGGCAGTCTGCAGTGTCACTGCTCTGTCCCATGAAAGGCTGGGGCCTCTCCCTGTGTGCAAAGCAAACCTGAGGTGCTAACATTTGAATGGACTACTACATGCAAACCCTGCACTTGTAAGAGAACTGGGAGCCTGAATGCTCAGGACAGCCTCCAAGTAAGAATCACAGAGTTATTGACATTGCAAAGGCCCTTAAGCCTACTGTCCAGTTCATTTCTCAGACTGGAGGTTAATTAATATACTGTCCCCACGTGCCACATCTGCATGGCTTTTAGAGACTTCCACAGTTGGTAATTCCACCAGTTCCCTGGGCAGTTTGATCCAACAGAGATTATTGATTCAACAGAGAAACTGCTCCTAAAACCCACTCTCACCCTTCCCTGGTGCTGCTTGTGGCCATTTCCTCTGATCCTGTCAATTGTACCTTCAAGAAGAGACCAACACCAAAACTTTTCTGTTGCCATTGCTACTTAGAACTAGAGAGTTTGGTGAGGGATGTTCATATCAACTCTGCCTGCTGTGACCTTTCCTCCCTCTGTGCTGACCCTGAAATTTTATTTTGTCCTTCTTTTTTACAAACTATGAAAACAAACCTGTTGAGGTGAAATGAGAGGTAAAGCTTTCCTCTCACTGTACAAAGCTGAGCAGGATTGCAGTATTCAGTGTGATCTTCCACATCCCATTCTGAGTGCAGAACTGATAAAATGAGAGATCACAAGGACAGAAACCATTTCCTCATTTCTACTCTTCCCAACTCCAACCCACTTCCCTTCTCCATCCCATCCCTCTCCTGCCCAGCCCGTTGTCACTGTGTGTCACAAGAGGTGTTGCATGGGCACAACGGTGCCATGGATTGCAACAGCCCCAGGAGGCACTCGCCCTGCCCCTGCAGCAGGGAGGACCAGGCAGCCCCAGCACCACACCCATGGGGTACCTGCCTTGGCCCAGGGCACTTGTGCCAGCAGCAATGGGGCCTGTCCCACCCACCAGCACTGCTATAAATCCAGCCTGTTTGGGGCACAGCAGCATTCCCTGGCCCCAAGGCCATCTGCACACAGCCATTCCTGCTGGGTTTGCTGCTGCCTGAACACCCAGACCTTCTCCAGGCAGGTGAGTGTGGAATCTCACTGGAATCTCTCTTCAATCCGCCCACTCAGGTCTCAGTCATGCCTGTGACAGGAGTGTCCAAAATCGTGCCTGACAATGGTATCAGAGATGCCTGGGAAAAAGAATAAAAGCCTACATATGTCTCTTAGAGTCCAGAACATGTAGAAAATGAAATTTTAGTCTCCTAAGTGCAGGAGAGACTTGGAATGGTGCCTTTGCTGCAAGGGGGAGATGAGATCATTGTTGGGAGAATGGCGAATTTCTGCAGCAAAACAGGGAGACACTTTCCCCAAACTAGAATGGAGATTTCCCATCATTTCAGGCTTTCAGTAGCTGCAAAGGTTGATTTCTGTTCCCGTTTCTGGGCACCAAGACACTTCTCTGACCTCTGCCTGCTCCCTGGGTTGCTGCTGGGGAATGTCTTTGCTGGCAATCCTGGGAATGCTCTGGAGTTTGGGATGGGCACTGCCAAGCTGAGCTGGGAGGATTTTCCTGATCCCAGAGAAGCAGAGGGGATTGGGCAGAGTGTTTGGGGATGTGTTTGATACATGAAGCCCAAAGGTGGAACAGCCCTGTAGTTCTATAACTTTCAATGGGAATTTTATCTCTGCATTTCCCAAATTTCACTGGCCACTTCTTTTGGTGTCAGCAGCAGCAGTGGGTCACTGATGTGCAGTCTGTGCTCTGGGAAAAGGTTCTAGAAGACCTGGGAGTTTTTTTAAATTTAGTCAGCAAATTTTTGATTTCCCCCGACACTGGGACAGTGGAATATTCATTTGAGGATTAAAGACCTAAGAACCCGTTTTTAAAAGGTAAATAATTAGAGTGGCTGCAGCCCTCTGCACCTTGCTGGGGCCAGAGCCCTGCAGGGATAACCCCCGCCCCACCTGGGCTCCCATGTCCCATTGCCTTGGTGTCCCCCCCGCAGCCCTGTAAAAACCTGGGAAGCAGCAGCCATGAAGATTCTGTCCTGCTCTCCCCGATCCTGCCGTCCAGGTGCGCAGGTGAGGGAAGAGGGGGAATGGGGAAGGAGGTAATTCAATGTCCAAAGATTGGTTGAGGGATATAAGGCACAGGGGATTGAGACAAAAATCTTTAAATATTTCTAACTGATAACAATTTGGGATGGAGAGAGCCCATGGAGACAGAACTTGGTTCTGTGGGTTTAGAAGGGTTTGGTTTCATTTCCCAAGCCTGTTCCAGCCAACTTGCTTGAACTCTAGGTGTCTCTAGTCCTGCAGAGGGATATGAGAACCCAGAGTGTTTGGGTTGGGGTTCCCTAGAGCACAAGGTGACACTTAACCTGATCCATCCCCGAGAGTGTCCTGCAAAAACCTCATCACCTAAGGATATCCCAAGGGTTGCACAAGGACTTTCCACCAGAGGTCACACAAATCATGGCACAGCCAGGACAGGGGCGTGATGAGGCAAGTCCAGCTTCTATCAGGCTGGCACTGGTGAGAGATGCAGCCAGAGCCAGCATGCCTTCTCAACTCCCACACTGGCCCTTCTTCCACTCTGCTAGTAGGGGCACAGGGACCTCTATATGAGACATTAATTACAGATGGTCAAAATAGCTGAGCCCTTCTCTTGGACTGAAATGCACAGGGAGCAGCAGCCTCTCTATAACAGCACTATTGTCCTGTCCCCATGTGTGTCTTTCCCTGTGGAAATAGGAGGTCAACTTGAATGCCGGCGCCGAAGAGGATACTGTTCTTTTGGGAGATGTATCCCCCCTGCAAGACCTATTGGAAGATGTACAGGACAAACTGTCTGCTGCAGAGGGTAAGCTCTGGAATCCTGACTGGGGAAAGAGTTTCCTTCTTTCTCTCCAGAAAGATCTGTTACAAATTTTTCTTGCCAATCCCTGAAAATAGTCACCTGAATTTATGCTTTGTGAAAGATGTGCAAATAGGAAAGGAAAAGTTCCTGAGGGGTTTGGAGATGCTCTGAATTGCTGCAGCAGCCCCTGGTCAGCCAAAGCCTCCCCAATCACCAAAGCCACCAGAGAGTGAAGCATCAACTCCTTGGGCAGCACCAAGGACATGATGCAGGTGTTGCTGCACCTGCACAGAGCTGGAGCCAGGGCTGCCAGCACTGACACAGCCCAGCTCCAGCCTGCCTGCTCTAAGGACTGCACCTCACCTGCCCTGAGCCTGAGGCTGCTGCCCCACACCTGGGCATTGCAGGGCAGGGGGACACAGTGGCAGGGAAAGTTACACCAGCTGATGTGCTTGTCTCTTTTCTTCCCACAGTCTCTGGGGTTGAAACCCTGAAATTGCTGAGAAGAGCATCCCCTTGGCTTCTGTCTCGTGGCCCCCTGTGCTGCTGTCCCCTGCCCTCCCTGCCTGTGCCGTGCCCAGCTGGGCTGACAGCAGCAGTGGCAGCTGCTCCTGCTGGGTGCTGCTGGGCTGGAGCCCTGTGCTGCCAGCCCCGGGCTCTTTGGGGCAGGGGCTGCTTTTCCCGCCTTGAATAAAGACTTGGAGCACTTTGGCATTGCAGGGCTGGGCCGTGTGTGCGTGTCCTGCTGCTGCAGGGGCTGTGCCTGCTGCCTCTGGGGGTGGCACTGCCTTGGTGGCAGCACAAGGCCCTGGGCATGGTGCTGGGGCTGAGCAGCGCCTGTGTCCCTGGGGATGCTCCTGCCTGGCCACATTTGGGGACGCTGAGCCTGGCAGTGCCTGCTGGGCCGGGCTGCCTGGCTGCCTGTGCTGCAGCTGCCCTGCCAATTCTCCCTCTGCAGGAACAGGAACATTGCCCTGCTGTTTATAATCCCAGATATATTCTTTTCTCAGAACCCTACTCCCATGTCAGAAAGACAAGGGCTGGGAACTCCGGACATAATGGCAAAACCCCATCCCTAAAATAGCCACAGCTTTGTTACAAGGTCCCAGCTCCAGTCCCAGCTGCAAAAGCTGCAGCAGGAGCCAGTCCTTAAAGGGATGTGGGGTGAGGAACCTTAGGGAGCATGGCATAGACATACAGGGAATTCACATGTGACTCATGGCAGGGATAGGGATAAAAGAAATCCCTGAACCAAACCTTTAATCTGCATCATGTCTCTATGGAATACTCAATATCCACAGCAGAGCTTCACTGGAGCTTCACTTAAAGCCTCCATTTTTCCATACATTTAATTAATTTTTATCTTTCCTGCTGCTCCTTGCAGCATCAGGAGGGGGACAGCACAGAGGCCAGGCTGGAGTCACCAGTAGCCCAAAAGTTCCTGTTCCCGTTTCTCCCCCTGCACCAGAGAAAAGGAGGCTTCAGTTTTCTCTTGGGACACCTCTGAGAAGGATTCCAGCCCAGGGTCTTGTGTCATCCTGCCTTGGGCAATGGCCTTGTGGTGCTGTGGTTTGCTGGACACATCCAGGGACACAGGGACACATCCAGGGACACAGGGACAAATCCAGGGACACACACACAGACCCTGCTCACTGGAAACCAGCACCAACCTGCTGCTCTGGCACAGAGTGGAACATTTACTGAGTACCTTTGAAAACCCCTCCCAGTAAAGCCCACCATCAGTAATGTGTGCAGGTGCTGCCTCTGCTTCTGCTGAGCATGCAGAATCCATCTCCCACGTATTTTATGATTGACACCTTGTCACTCTGACTTCACATCTCAGGGTTGTGAAGCAGAAAATGTTGAGATGCCAGATTCCACTGCCAAATCCCCAATAGCTCAGCTGAGTTTGTAGGGATCAGGTTGTTCTGCCAAACACCTGGAGAGGAAGCTGCTAAATTGGGCACATGGCACTGACCCTGCTGCCTGGCAAGGACTGTCACTTCTCCCAGTGGCATTGCTGGCATCAAACTCACTGGATCCACAAGTGATGGCTGCATCCAGCTTGTATTTATTCACCTGGGTTGGCATTAGAAGGAGACACAGTTTTGTTGTGTCACCTGGTTTATGAACTTACCATCTATGCTGGTGTTGCTCTCACTTTATCAGAAGAGCCATGAGAGAGAGAGCCCTGTTTATCCCCCTGAAATGTCAGGTACAAAGACATCTTGTCAAATAAGATGTTTTTGATGTTTCCAAAGTAATTTTCCACATTCTGTGACTATTTGTGCATCCCACACCTGCTGATTGTTCAATCAGTGTAGGAAAGACAAAGGAAAGGAGAGAAGGAAAGGTTTTCATACTGACAGAGCTTAATTCAGATGTGAAGAAGGAATTGTTCCCTGTGAGGGTGGTGAGGCCCTGGCACAGGGTGCCCAGAGAAGCTGTGACTGTCCCTGGATCCCTGGAAGTGTCCAAGGCCGGGTTGGACATTTGGGCTTGGAGCAGTCTGGGACAGTGGAAGGTGTCCCTATCATGGCAGGGGATGGAAAGAAATGATTTTTTCATTCCCTTCCAACACAAACCATTGCAGATGTGATCCTGTGAGCCGATGCAAGAAGGATTCTGCTGCCCCAGGACTGCCCTGGTGCCTGAGCCTGCACCCACCAGTTCCTGTGCCCATCCCAAGGGTTTCCCAGCTGGCCCCACAGCCCGTTGTCACTGTGTGTCACAAGAGGTGTTGCATGGGCACAACGGTGCCATGGATTGCAACAGCCCCAGGAGGCACCTCAGCCTCTGCCCCTGCAGCAGGGAGGGACCAGGGGCAGCCCCAGCACCCCACACCCACGGGGCACTCCTGCCTTGGCCCAGGGCACTTGTGTCAGCAGTGGGAAGGGTCTGTCCCACCCCTGAAAACAGGGCAAAACCAGCCTGTGTGGGGCACAGGGACACTCCCCGAGCTGGACTCTTAACACCAGTGATCCCAGCTCGGTTTGTTACAGGCCAGTTCTGCCTTGCTGTGCTCTGAACCAACACCTTTCTCAGGTAGGTCACTGGGGAGTCACTTCCAGCCCACCAAGACACTTCCCTGCCCTCCTGCTCCTCCCTGGGTCAGTGCTGCACAGGGATGGGGAGTGGGCGTGCTGGAAATCCTGGGAATAATCTGGAGTTGAGGATGACACTTGCAGGTTGATCTGGGAAGACTTTCCTGACTTCAGGGAATTGTGCAGAAAGTTTGGGTAACCAACACTGGGCTGGCTGGGGGGATGGAGAGCTTTGGATCAGACTTCATTCAGCTTGGCACATCTCCAGGCACAAAGATTCCCCCAAATGCCTGACCCTGCTCTGGTTCTTGGTGTGTCCCCTGTGCAGCCCCGAGAAGAGCCAGGACAGGCAGCAGCCATGCGGATCCTCTACCTGCTCCTGCCCTTGCTGCTGCTGCTGGGGCACAGTGCTGCAGGTGAGAGGGACACGGGGGACAGGGCTGAGGTGGGAACCCCTGCACTGGGCTTTTCCAGGCCCTGGTAAGCGACCACAATTCTCAGGTGTTTATAACATTTGGGAGGGATTTGCTGTGAGGAAGGTCTGGGCAGCTGAGGATCCAGCTCAGCAGCTCCTGTAGCTCATGCTGGCCTTTCCCTCTGTCTTTCCCTCATGCACACATTGCTGTAGGAGAAATGAACTCTGACTGGGGAGTTTCAGATGTTGGGCATGGTGCTCAGTTCCCATAAAAGACTGAGACTGAGAGCCAGCAGCAGCTCCTCTAGAACCAGACACATTTTTGATAGTCATGCCACACTCACTTTAATCTCTTTCAATGTGCAGGATCCTCCTTGGAACCAACAAATAGGGAACAATGTCAGCGTGAAAATGGGTACTGTGGATTTGTGAAGTGCCGTTTCCCCTTTGTCATCAAAGGAAAATGTTCCAGGTTCTTCTTTTGCTGCAAAAAGTAAGTTTTGGAATTACAAAAGCTGCTGTCAGGGCAGAAGGTGTTTAAGGGTCCCTGAGTAGCTGAAGGCTCAGTGGCCTTCAGGCTCCAAGGCAGAGCTGAGGGGAGGGAAGGGAAGGGGCTTGGAGCTGCTCTGAGAGTGGGGCAGCAGCAGCCCCAGGTCAGCCAGGGCCACCCCAGTCTGCTCCAGTGCCCAGGGGGCTCATTCAGGCTCTGCAGAGGATTTGCCCAAGCCATCAAAGAGAGAAACATTTCCTGTCCTTGGGCAGCAGCGAGGACATGATGCAGGTGTTGCTGCACCTGCACAGAGCTGGAGCCAGGGCTGCCAGCACTGACACAGCCCAGCTCCAGCCTGCCTGCACTAAGGACTGCACCTCACCTGCCCTGAGCCTGAGGCTGCTGCCCCACACCTGGGCATTGCAGGGCAGGGGGACACAGTGGCAGGGAAAGTTACACCAGCTGATGTGCTTGTCTCTTTTCTTCCCACAGTCTCTGGGGATGAGACCCTGAAATTGCTGAGAAGAGCATCCCCTTGGCTTCTGTGTCGTGGCCCCCTGTGCTGCTGTCCCCTGCCCTCCCTCAGGCATTTGATTCCCTCAGTGGTTCAGTACCCGTGTGTGTCCATGATCTTGGCTGTACAGGGAGCAATAGGGGAACCTGCTTCTTTCACTGAAGAATTTTCTCTCTTGAGAATCATACTAAAAAAATTACTGATGTTGGAAAAGCCCTTTAAAAATATCGAGACCAATGATGAACCCAGGACTGGCAACACTAAACCATGTGCACCAGTGCCACACACACACAGCTTTGAAATTCCTGTTGGGAATGTTGACTCTACCACAGATGTTGGCAGCATGTCCCAAACCATCATTATCATTTCTGCAAAGAAATTATTCCTTATACACAGTCTAACCCTTCCATGCTTCTATTTGAGACCATTTCATCTGATCCTGTCAGTTGTTGCCTGGGACAAGACTGACCCCAAAAATGTTTGCACTGCTATTGCTTTACTGGAGGATTTGGTAAGGATGTTCAGATCATCCCTGCCTACCATGGCATTTCCTTCACCTGTGTTCACCTGTCCTGCTGCTGACTCTGGGGCTGTTACCCCAAGCTCCCTTTTCCTCTGCAGTCAAGTGCTGTTCCCCCAGCCCAGGGGCTCCTTGGCCCAGAACTGATGGAGCCACAATGATGGAGGTGTGGAAAACGAGCTCAGGGCTCTTGTGATGAGCTCTCAGGCCCTTGTGACCAAGGGCACGTCAGGGGGAGATAAGGGGCAAGAGGGAGATCAAAAAGAAGCACTTTTTCCCAAGAGTGCAGGAAAATTTATTTTCTCCATCTAATTTCTAAACTCCCCATGAGAACTGTTGAAATGAAATGAGTGGCAAACCTTTCCTCTCACCGTAAAAACCTGAGCAGGATTGCAGTATTCAGTCTGAACTTCCACATCTTACTCTGAGTGTAGAAGTGATAAAATGAGATATCACAAGGACAGAAACCATTTCCTCATCTCTACTCTTCCCAACATCAACCCACCTTCCTTCTCCATCCCATCCCTCTCCTGCCCAGCCCGTTGTCACTGTGTGTCACAAGAGGTGTTGCATGGGCACAACGGTGCCATGGATTGCAACAGCCCCAGGAGGCACCTCAGCCTCTGCCCCTGCAGCAGGGAGGGACCAGGGGCAGCCCCAGCACCCCACACCCACGGGGCACTCCTGCCTTGGCCCAGGGCACTTGTGCCAGCAGCAGCTGGGGCCTGTCCCACCCACCAGCACTGCTATAAATCCAGCCTGTTTGGGGCACAGCAGCATTCCCTGGCCCCAAGGCCATCTGCACACATCTGTTACAGCCTCAACACCAAGATCCTCCTCAGGTAGGTGGCTGTGGGATCTCCTGGGACAGCTGTCCATTACACCTCTCTCTTCAGCTCCTGGCACTTTGTTATTTATAAACTGTTGGAAGTGTCCATGTGGACATTGGAAGTCATTTGAGCTTTTTGAGATAAAGCACTATTTTTCTCTATGAGTCAGTGATTATAAGAACCCAGAAGATGCTGGAAGTAAACCTGAGTTTCCTGCCTTCATCTGGCACTGGAAATGTGTCTGGAGGATCTGGGGAGGTCCCTGAGGCTTCTTATTCTGGGGTACCTGGAGACTGTGCTGGATAAAGTAGGGAGGTGCTATTCAAGCAGCAGTACAGAGATTTTCCATTCTTTCCATCTTCTATTAACATGGAAGGATTTTTTCTCCACAACCAAACTATGATTTTGTGATGTAGATAAACCAGCTCATTTTAAAGAGGGGGTTGGAATTAAAGCAGCTGTAAGGGGCCCCTTCATCCCAAACTTTCTATGGGTCTATTGACCATAGGAATAGGCAGGAACCTCCTTCACCAAGTGCTGGGCATCTCCAGGACATGAATTTCCCTCACCTCCAGAGCCAGGTCAGTTCCCAGAACCAGGTCAATTCCCAGTTCTTATTTGACTGCTGGCTTTGTGTTGAGTGTTGACATGAGTACCACCTAACAGGCAAACTCTGCTTTGTCTCTTGGAGAGGCAGCAGTGTGAGAATAAAAGCAGCACCACACATTTCATCTGGTAACTGCATTTGAAAATCAGTCTTGTTCCACCCTTGGCTCTATCTCACCAGAAACATGTATTTCTCCTCAAGACAGAAGGATTGGATGCAAAAAGCCTGAGGAAGCACAACTTCCAAGGGTAAATGTTCTGCTTGTTTTCCACAAGTCTTTGAATTCTGATTTGGCTACAAGTGCAAAAGTCAGGCATTACTTGTCCCACATGTCCCTTAAGAGAATTCATAGGGAATTCATAGAGAATAAATGATGGGAATTGCCCAACAGGCCAACACTTCCCCAGCTGCTCCCTGGAAATCCTAAAGGCACATACCTGAGATCCACTCTTTGGAACAGGCCACTTATGATAGTCTCTTTTGCAATTTATAACATTACTGTGGGCTGTAATCCAGGACCTTTGGTGTGTCCACTCTGCAACCCCTTGAAGTCCTGGCTGAAGCATCGAGCCATGAGGATCCTGTTCCTGCTCTTCCCCTTGTTCCTCCTGTTGGTCCAGGGTGCTGCAGGTGAGAGGGGAAGAGGGAAAAGCGGAGTCACACACTCTTCTCCCAAACTATGGTTTTAACTCTTTCCCTGTGCATGATTTTCCATGGCAGGAGGAAAACATGGCAAGTGCATCCGGCGAGGAGGAACCTGTGTCCTGGGGGGCTGTCGTTTCCCCTACAGATACGTGGGAGTTTGTTCACCACTGAGCCACTGCTGCAAGCCGTAAGTTCTGGAAATGGTTTGCTCCTGGTCATGGATAAAGTCATTATTGTCTTTCAAGCCAGCTCCTACTTCACACCTTCATGTGTTCATGCTCAGAGGCAAAAGCCAGGGAAAGAAAGGAAAAGTCCTTTTGGGTTTTGACCTGCCCTAAATAGGGCGGAAGTAGCCCCAGGTCTACCTGTTCTACCCTACACTCCTCTAGCACCACAAGGTTTGCTCACTGTCAATGCAGAGAGCTCAGCTCTGTTGTCCAAATGACAAGGCTGTGCCTGGAGTAGTGTGAGACACAGGATCCTCCTCCTGATATCTGTAACAGCTGGAGTTGGCCTCTGTAGGTTGATGTTATCTCCCTGTGCTTGTTTGCATTGCAGGGGAAGAGGGAGAAAGAAAAAAAGATAAGTTACACGAGGTGATGTGCTTGTTTCTTTTCTTCTTACAGTGTTTGGGGATGAGACCCTGAAATTGCTGAGAAGAGCATCCCCTTGGCTTCTGTGTCGTGGCCCCCTGTGCTGCTGTCCCCTGCCCTCCCTGCCTGTGCCGTGCCCAGCTGGGCTGACAGCAGCAGTGGCAGCTGCTCCTGCTGGGTGCTGCTGGGCTGGAGCCCTGTGCTGCCAGCCCCGGGCTCTTTGGGGCAGGGGCTGCTTTTCCCACCTTGAATAAAGACTTGGAGCACTTTGGCATTGCAGGGCTGGGCCGTGTGTGCGTGTCCTGCTGCTGCAGGGGCTGTGCCTGCTGCCTCTGGGGGTGGCACTGCCTTGGTGGCAGCACAAGGCCCTGGGCATGGTGCTGGGGCTGAGCAGCGCCTGTGTCCCTGGGGATGCTCCTGCCTGGCCACATTTGGGGACGCTGAGCCTGGCAGTGCCTGCTGGGCCGGGCTGCCTGGCTGCCTGTGCTGCAGCTGCCCTGCCAATTCTCCCTCTGCAGGATCAGGAACATTGCCCTGGTCTTTATAGTCCCAGATATATTCTTTCTCAGGACCCTACTCTCATGTCAGAAAGACAAGGGCTGGGAACTCTGGACATAATAGAAAAACCCCATCCCTAAAATAGCCACAGCTTTGTTACAAGGTCCCAGCTCCAGTCCCAGCTGCAAAAGCTGCAGCAGGAGCCAATCCTTAAAGGGATGTGGGGTGAGGAACCTTAGGGAGCATGGCATAGACATACAGGGAATTCACATGTGACTCATGGCAGTGATAGGGATGAAAGAAATCCCTGAACCAAACCTTTAATCTGCATTGTAGTAAATAGTCCCAGATAAGAAGTGTTAACAAGAGCTGTTAGAAGAGTTAAAAAGATTGTTGCTTACCTTATAGTTTTATCCACTTGTTAGTTTGCTAGTTCTCTGATCAAGTTGCTATGTTGTTTTCCCCAGTTAAATGTACAGTCCCTATATACTTCAAACCCCAGTTTATTGTATTTCCCTGTCCCAGTTACCTCCCATTTCGGCCCTTTCCCTTACCTTATTTCCAGCTGGCTGGTGCCTGCCTGTCTATCAAGTTAGCAACACCCCAAATGTAAAACTCCAGAAGTTACCCAGTACCCCATTACTGGATGTTTTCTCTAAGGAGAGAATTCAGGAAAACAGTCAAGCAACACCAAACCCAAGTCCACAGACCACATCCCCCAACAAGCTAAGTCACCTGCAATGTGCCCTTTGAAACTGTTTAACGACCACGACCTAAGGAGTGGTTAAGAAGAGTGACACCTCCACACCAACAAGCCCTTGGAAAGTTCTCAGCGTGTTTGTGAGACCAGAACTCCCAATCATGGTCTTCGACAGTGCTGTTGGAAGACTTTTTTCAAGTGTTGACCTGGCAGCAGATGTAGGGCCTCCCTGCTACCCCCATTAATAAAAAAACTGCGTTTTAATAAAGGACTCGGCCCTGCTTTATTCATGACATGCGTTGTGTTACTATGGAATACTCAGTATTCACAGCACAGCTGCACTGGAGCTTCACTTAAACCCTCCATTTTTCCATACATCCAATTCATTTTTATCTTTCCTGCTGCTCCTTGCAGCATCAGGATGGGGACAGCACAGAGGCCAGGCTGGAGTCACAGTAGCCAAAGTTCCTGTTCCCGTTTCTCCCCCTGCACC
>JAREIS010001770.1:0-11587 GCA_030060385.1 Muscicapa striata striata
CCGGCCGGCTAGCGGCATCCGCCTGCCGCCGGCTGGGGCGCTGCAGCGGCCCTCGGCGCCGGGTGAACAGGTCTACCCTTCTCGGGGCGGCCGCCGGACCAGGTCTGGTCTACCCTTCTCCGGGCGGCCGCCGGGGCCAGGTCTACCCGGCTCGGGGCGGCCGGCCGGCCGGCGGCATCCGCCTGCCGCCGGCGGGGCGCTGCAGCCTCCTCGGCGCCGGGGTGAACAGGTCTACCGGCTCGGGCGGCCGCGAGACCAGGTCTGTGACAGGTCTACCCTCTCGGGCGCGCCGGAGACCAGGTCTCCGGCTCGGGCGGCCGGCCGGCCGCGGCATCCGCCTCCGCCGCGGGGAGGCGCTGCAGCGTCCCTCGGCGCCGGGGTGACAGGTCTACCCTTCTCGGGCGGCCGCCGGAGCCAGGTCTACCGGCTCGGGGCGGCGGCGGCCGGCATCCGCTCCGCCGGCGGGAGGCGCTGCAGCGTCCTCGGCGCCGGGGTGAACAGGTCTACCCTCTCGGCGGCCGCCGGAGACCAGGTCTCCCGGCTCGGGGCCGGCCCGGCGGCATCCGCCTGCTGCCGCGGGAGGCGCTGCAGCGCCTCGGCGCCGGGGTGAACAGGTCTACCCTTCTCGGGCGGCGCCGGACCAGGTCTACCCGGCTCGGGGCCGGCCGGCGGCCGGCATCGCCTGCCGCCGGCGGGCGCTGCAGCGCCTGGCGCCGGGTGAACAGGTCTACCCTTCTCGGGCGGCGCGGAGACCAGGTCTCCCGCTCCGGGGCCGGCCGGCGCGCGGCATCCGCCTGCCCCGGCGGAGGCGCTGCGCGTCCTCGGCCCGGGTGAACAGGTCTACCCTTCTCGGCGCGCCGGAGACCAGGTCTACCGGCTCGGGGCCGGCCGGCGGCGGCATCCGCCTGCGCCGCGGGGGCGCTGCAGCGTCCTCGGCCGGGTGAACAGGTCTACCCTTCTCCGGGCGCCGCCGGAGACCAGGTCTACCCGGCTCGGGGCCGGCGGCCGCGGCATCGCCTGCCGCCGGCGGGAGCGCTCGCGCCTCGGCGCCGGGTGAACAGGTCTACCCTCTCGGGCGGCGCGGAGACCAGGTCTACCGGCTCCGGGGCCGGCCGCGCGGCATCCGCCTGCGCCGGCGGGAGCGCTCGCGCCTCGGCGCGGGGTGACAGGTCTACCCTTCTCGGGCGGCCGCCGGAGCCAGTCTACCGGCTCCAGGCGCGGCGGCGGCGGCATCCGCCTGCCGCCGGCGGAGGCGCTGCAGCGTCCTCGCGCCGGGTGAACAGGTCTACCCTTCTCGGGCGGCCGCCGGAGACCAGGTCTACCCGGCTCGGGCCGCCGGCCGGCCGCATCCGCCTGCGGCGGGAGGCTGCGCGTCCTCGGCGCGGGGTGAACAGTCTACCCTTCTCGGCGGCCGCCGGGCCAGGTCTCCCGGCTCGGGGCGGCGCGCCGGCGGTCGCACTCCCGGCGGGAGGCGTCAGCTCCTCGGCCGGGTGACAGGTCTACCCTTCTCCGCGCCGCCGGCAGGTCTACCGGCCGGGCGGCGGCCCGGCTCGCCTGCGCGGCGGGAGCCGGCGTCCCTCGGCGCGGGTGCGGCTACCCTTCTCCGGCGCGCGAGCGCTACCGGCCCGGGGCGGCCGCTCCGCCGAGCCGCCGGGGAGGCGCTGGCGTCCTCGGCGCCGGGGGCGATCGCCCTTCTCGGCGGCGCCGGAGCCAGGTTCCGGCTCGGGCGGCCGTCGGCGGCGGCATCCGCCTGGCGCCGGCGGGAGCCTGGCGGCCCGGCCGGGGTGACCGTCCCTGCTCGGGCGGCCCGCGGGACCAGTCTCCGGCTCGGGGCGGCCGGCGCAGGCATCGCCTGCGCCGCGGGGGCTGCAGGCCCTCGCCGGGGGCAGTCACCCTCTCGGCGGCCGCGCGGACAGGTCTCCCGGCCCGGGCCAGGCTCGCTGCGGCGGCATCGCCTGCGCCGGCGGGCCTGCAGCGCCTGCGCGCCGGGGTGAACAGGTCTACCTTCTCCGGGCGGCCCGGGCCAGTCTCCAGCTCGGGGCGGCGGCGGCATCCCTCCGCCTGCAGGGCAGGCGCCTGGCGCCTCGGCGCGGGTGACGGTCTCCCTTCTCCCGGCGGCCGCCGGGCCAGGTCTACCGGCTCCGGGCCGCCGGCGGCGCGGCGTCCGCCCGCCCGGCGGGAGCGCTCGCGCTCTCGGCGCCGGGTGACAGTCTACCCTTCGGCGGCCGCCGGAGACCAGTCTCCGGCTCGGGCCGGCCGGCGCGCGGCATCCGCCTCTCCGGGAGCGCGGCGTGCCCTCGGCGCCGGGGTGAACAGGTCTACCCTCTCCAGGCGGCGCCAGGCCAGTCTCGGCTCCGGGGCGGCTCGCCGGCGGCGGCATCGCCCGCCGGCGAGGGCTCGCGCCCTCGGCGCCGGGGTGCAGTCTACCCTCTCGGGCGCCGCGGGACCAGTCTACCGGCTCCGGGGCCGGCCGGCCGGCGGCATCCTCTGCGCGGGGCGCTGCAGCGCCTCGCGCGGGTGAACAGGTCTACCCTCTCCGGCGGCCGCGGCCAGGTCTACCGGCTCGGGGCCGGCCGGCCGGCGGCATCCGCCTGCGCCGGCGAGGCGCTGGCGCCTCGGCGCGGGTGAACAGGTCTACCCTTCTCCGGGCGGCCGCGGCCGTCTCCGGCTCGGGCCAGCCGGCCGGCGGCATCCCCTCGCCGGCGGCGCTGGCGTCTCGGCGCGGGTGCAGGTCTACCTCTCCGGCGGCCGCGGCCAGGTCTCCCGGCTCGGGCGCCCGGCGGCGGCATCCGCCTGCCCGCGGAGGCTGCGCGTCCTCGCGCCGGGTGAACAGGTCTACCCTCTCCGGGCGGCGCCGGGACCAGGTCTCCGGCTCGGCGGCGGCGGCGCGGCATCCGCCTGCCGCGGCGGAGCGCTCGCGGCCCTCGGCGCCGGGGTGACAGGTCTACCCTTCTCGGGCGGCCGCCGGGCCGTCTCCGGCTCGGGCCGGCCGGCCGGCGGCATCCGCCTGCGCGCGGGGCCTGGCGTCCTCGGCGCCGGAGTGAACAGGTCTACCCTTCTCCGGGCGGCCGCGGGACCAGGTCTACCCGGCTCGGGCGGCCGGCGCCGGCGGCATCCGCCTGCCCGGGGGCTGCGCGCCCTCGGCGCGGGGTGAACAGGTCTACCCTTCTCGGGCGGCGCCGAGACCAGGTCTACCGGCTCGGGGCCGGCGGCCGGCGGCATCCGCCTGCCGCCGGCGGGCTGGCGCCTCGCGCCCGGGGGGACAGGTCTACCCTTCTCGGGCGGCCGCCGGAGACCAGTCTACCGGCTCGGGCGCCGGCGGCCGCGGCATCGCCTCTGCCGCGGCGAGGCGCTGCAGCGCCCTCGGCGCCAGGTGAACAGGTCTACCCTTCTCGGGCGGCGCGGAGACCAGTTCCGGCTCCAGGCCGGCCGCCGGCGGGCATCGCCTGCGCGGCGGAGGCGCTGCGCGCCTCGCGCCGGGTGACAGGTCTACCCTCGGCGGCGCGGAGCCAGGTCTACCGGCTCGGGGCGGCCGGCGCGCGGCATCCGCCTGCCCCGGCGGAGGCTGCGCGTCCTCGGCGCGGGTGAACAGTCTACCGCTCAGGGCGGCGCCGGAGACCAGGTCTCCGGCTCCGGGCCGGCCGCGGCGGCACTCCTCGCGCGGGAGGTCGCTGCACCTCGGCGCGGGTGAACAGGTCTACCCTCTCGGCGGCGCGAGACCAGGTCTCCGGCTCGGGCGGCCGGCGCAGCGCATCCGCCTGCCGCCGGCGCTGCAGCGCCCGGCCGGGTGACAGTCTCCCTTCTCGGCGCCGCGGACCAGTCTCCGGCTCCAGGCGGCGCCCCGCGCATCCGCCTGCCCCGGGGGAGGCGCTGCGCGTCCTCGGCGCGGTGAGCAGGTCTACCTTCTCGGGCGCGCCGGAGCCAGTCTCCGGCTCGGGGCGGCCGGCGGCGCGGCATCCGCCTGCGCCGGCGGGGGCGCTGCAGCGCCTCGGCGCCGGGGTGACAGGTCTACCCTTCTCCGGGCGCCGCCGGGAGACCAGGTCTACCGGCTCCGGGCGGCCGGCTGGCGGCGCATCGCCTGTCCGGCGGGAGGCGCTGCAGCGCCTCGGCGCCGGGTGCGGTCTACCCTTCCCGGGCGCGCGGAGCCAGGTCTCCGGCTCCGGGGCGGCCGGCCGGCGGCATCCGCCTGCGCCGGCGGGAGGCGCTGCAGCCTCGGCGCCGGGGTGAACAGGTCTCCCTTCTCCGGGCGGCCGCCGGAGACCAGGTCTACCGGCTCCGGGCGGCCGGCCGGCCGGCGGCATCCGCCTCGCCGCGGCGAGGGCTGCAGCGTCCCTCGCGCCGGGGTGAACAGGTCTACCCCAGGCGGCCCCGGAGACCAGGTCTACCGGCTCCGGGCCGGCCGGCCGGCGCGGCATCCGCCTGCCGCTGCGGAGGCGCTGCAGCGCTCGCGCCGGGGTGAAAGGTCTACCCTCTCCGGCGCGCCGGACCAGTCTACCGGCTCGGCGGCCGGCCGCGCATCGCCTGCCGCGGAGGCGCTGCAGCGCCTCGGCCAGGGTGAACAGGTACCCTTCTCCGGGCGGCCGCCGGGACCAGTCTCGCTCCGGGGCGCGCCGGCGCGCATCCGCTGCGCCGGGGAGGCGCTGCAGCGCCTCGGCGGGTGACAGGTCTCCTCTCGCGGCCGCGAGCCAGGTCTACCGGCTCCGGGGCGGCCGCGGCGGCATCGCCTGCGCCGGCGGGGCGCTGCGCGCCTCGGCGCGGGTGACAGTCTACCCTCCGGGCGGCGGGACCAGGTCTACCGGCTCGGGCGGCGGCGGCGCGCATCCGCCTCGCCGCGGAGGCGCTGCAGCGTCCTCGCGCCAGGGTGAACAGGTCTACCCTTCTCGGCGGCCGCGGAGACAGGTCTACCCGGCTCGGGGCCGGCGGCGGCGGCATCCGCCTGCGCCGGCGGAGGCTGGCGGCCCTCGGCGCGGGTAGAAGTCTACCCTTCTCCGGGGCCGCGGACCAGGTCTACCGCTCCGGGCGGCCGGCCGGCCGGCGGCATCCGCCTGCCGCCGGGGGCGCTGCAGCGTCCTGCGCGGGTGGTGAGTCTACCCTTCTCGGGCGGCCGGAGCCAGTCTACCGGCTCGGGCCGCCGGCGGCCGCGGCATCCGCCTGCCGCCGGCGGAGGCGCTGCAGCGCCTCGCGCCGGGTGAACAGGTCTACCCTTCTCAGGCGCCGGGAGCCAGGTCTACCGGCTCGGGCCGGCCGGCCGGCGCGGCATCCGCCTGCCGCGGGGCGCTCAGCGTCCTCGCGCCGGGTGACAGTCTACCCTTCTCGGGCGGCCCGAGACCAGGTCTCCCGGCTCCGGGCGGCCGCGGCCGGCGGCATCCGCCTGGCCGGCGGGAGGCGCTGGCGTCCTCGGCGCCGGGTGAACAGGTCTACCCTCTCGGGCGCCGCGAGCCAGGTCTACCGGCTCCGGGCGGCTGGCAGCGGCATCCGCCTGCGGCGAGGCGCTGAGCGCCCGGCGCGGGTGACAGGTCTACCTTCTCCGGGCGCGCGAGCCAGGTCTCCCGGCTCGGGCGGCGGCGGCGCATCTGCCCCCGGGGCGCTGCAGCCTCGGCCGGGTGCGGTCTACCCTCGGCGGCCGGGCAGGTCTCGGCTCGGGCGGCTGGCCGGCGGCATCCGCCTCGCCGGGAGGCCTAGCGTCCTCGCGCGGTGACAGTCTACCCTCTCGGCGCCGGCCAGTCTCCGGCTCGGCCGGCGCGCGCATCCGCCGCGGGCGCTGGCGCCCGCCGGTGCAGTCTCTTCTCGGCGCCGGCCAGTCGCTCGGGCGGCGGCGCGCTCGCCTGCCGCGGGCGCGGCCTGGCCGGATAGTCTACCTCCGGGCGCGGCAGTCTCGGCTCGGGCGCCGGCCGCGGCATCGCCTCCGCGGCGAGCGCCCTGCGCGGTGAGGTCCTCTCGGCGCGGCAGTCTACCGTCGGGGCCGGCGGCGCATCCGCCGGCGGGGCGCGCGTCCGCCGGTGACAGTCTCCCCTCGGGCCGGCCGTCTCCGGCTCGGGGCGGCGCGGCTCCGCCCCGCGGAGCGCTCCTCGGCGGGTGAACGTCTACCCTTCTCGGCGGCGCGGACCAGTCTCCGGCTCGGGGCGGCGCGGCGGCATCCCTCCGCGGGGCGCTGGCGCCTCGCGCGGGTGACAGGTCTCCCTTCTCGGGCCGGGCCAGTCTCCCGGCTCGGGCCGGCGGCCGGCCCCGCGGCGGGGCGCAGCGCCTCGCCGGTGAACAGGTCTACCTCTCGGGCCGCCAGCCATCACCGGCTCCGGGGCGCGGCCGGCAGCGCATCCGCCCCGCCGGGAGGCGCTGCGCGCCTCGGCGCCGGGTGACAGGTCTACCCTCTCGGCGGCGCGGGCCAGTCTCCGGCTCCGGGGCGGCCGGCGCGGCATCCGCCTGCCGCGGGGGGTGCGCGTCCCGGCCGGGGTGACAGTCTCCCCTCTCCGGCGCCCCGGAGCCAGGTCTCCCGGCCGGGCGGCCGGCGGCGGCTCTCGCCACCGCGGCGGGGCGCTGCAGCGCCTGGCGCCGGGTGACGGTCTACCCTCTCGGCGGCCGCGGAGACCAGGTCTACCGGCTCCGGGGCCGGCGGCCGGCGCGGCATCGCTGCCCTGGCGGGAGCTGCGCCTCGGCGCCGGGTGACAGGTCTACCCTGCTCCGGGCCGCCGAGACCAGTCTACCGGCTCGGGGGCCGGCCGCGCGGCATCCGCCTGCCCGCGGGGCTGGCGTCCTCGGCCGGGTGAACAGGTCTCCCTCTCGGGCGGCGCGAGACCAGTCTCCGGCTCGGCGCGGCCGGCAGCATCCGCCTGCGCGGCGGGCCGCGCCCTCGCGCGGGGACGTCTCCCCGGGCGGCCGGAGACCAGGTCTACCGGCTCGGGGCGGCGGCCGCGGCATCCGCTCCCCGGGGAGGCGCTGCGCGTCCTCGGCGCCGGGGTGACAGGTCTCCCTTCTCCGGGCGCGCCGAGACCAGGTCTACCCGGCTCGGGCGGCCGGCGCGGCATCGCCTGCCGGCGCTGGCCCCTCGGCCGGGTGAACAGGTCTACCCTCTCGGCGGCCGGGCCAGGTCTCGGCTCGGGCGGCGGCCGGCGCGGCATCCTCGCGGCGGGGCGCTGCAGCCTGCGCCGGTGAACAGTCTACCCTCCGGGCGCCGGAGACCAGGTCTCCGGCTCGGGCGGCCGGCCCGGCGGCATCCCGCCGGCGGGGGCTGGCGCCTCGCGCGGGTGAACAGGTCTACCCTTCTCGGGCGCGCGGGCCAGGTCTACCCGGCTCGGGCGCGCCGGCTGCATCCTGCCGCGGCGGAGCGCTGCAGCGTCCTCGGCGCCGGGGTGAACAGGTCTACCCTTCTCGGCGGCGCCGGAGCCAGGTCTCCGGCTCCGGGGCGGCCGGCCGCGCGGCATCCGCCTGCGCCGGCGGGAGCGCTGCAGCGTCTCGCGCCGGGTGCAGTCTACCCTCTCAGGCGGCCGCGGAGACCAGGTCTCCGGCTCGGCGCCGGCCGGCCGCAGCGATCCGCCTGCCGCCGGCGGGCGCTGCGCCCTCGGCGCGGGTGAACAGGTCTACCTCTCGGCGGCCGCGAGACAGGTCTACCGGCTCGGGCGGCGGCGGCGGCATCCTGCCCGCGGGGCGCTGCAGCGCCTCGGCGCCGGGTGAACAGGTCTACCCTTCTCGGGCGGCCGGCCAGGACCCAGTCCTGGGCCGGCCGGCCGGCGCGGCATCCCCTGCGCCGGCGGGAGGCGCTGCAGCGTCCCTCGCGCAGGGTGAACTGGTCTGCCCGTTCTCAGGCGGCCGACGGAGACCAAGTCTACCCGGCTCGGGGCGGCCGTCCGGCCGGCATCCGCCTGCACCGGCGGGAGGCGCTGCAGGCCCTCGGCGCCGGGGTGACGGGTCTATCCCTTCTCCGGCGGCGAGACCAGGTCTACCAGCTCCGGGGCGGCCGGCCGGCGGCATCCGCCTCCGCCGGCGAGGCGCTCAGCGCCCTCGGCGCCGGGTGAACAGGTCTACCCTTCTCCGGGCGGCCGCGGACCAGGTCTACCGGCTCCGGGGCGGCCGGCTGGCCGCGCATCCGCCTCGCCGCGGGAGGCGCTGCAGCGCCCTCGGCGCCGGGTGAACAGGTCTACCCTTCTCCGGGCGGCCGGAGACTCAGGTCTCCTCCCAGGCCCGCGGGCGGCTACCTTGCGGCCGAGCCAGGTCCGGCATCCTGCCTGCCTGCCGCGCGGCGGCTGCGCGCCTCGGCGCCGGGTGAACAGGTCTACCCTCTCCGGGCGGCGCCGGAGACCAGTCTACCCGGCTCCGGGGCCGGCCAGGCCGGCCGCGGCATCCGCCTGCGCCGGCGGAGGCGCTGCAGCGCCCTCGGCGCCAGGGTGAACAGTCTACCTCTCTCGGGCGGCCGCCGGAGACCAGTCTACCCGCTCCGGGCCGGCGGCGGCCGGCATCGCCTGCCGCGGCGGGGGCGCTGCAGCGTCCTCGGCGCCGGGTGAACAGGTCACCCTTCTCCGGGCCGCCGGAGCCAGGTCTCCCGGCTCGGGCGGCGGCCGGCGGCGGCATCCGCCTGCGCGGCGGGGCCTGCAGCGTCCCTCGCGCCGGTGACGTCTACCCTCGGCGGCCGGGACCAGTCTCCGGCTCGGGCCGGCCGCGGCGGCATCCCCTGCCCCGGGAGCGCCTGGCGCCCGGGGTGACAGGTCACCCTTCTCGGGCGCCCGGGCCAGTCTCCGGCTCGGGGCGGCCGGCCGGCATCCGCCTGCGCCGGCGGAGGCGCTGCAGCGTCCTCGGCGCCGGGGTGAACAGTCTACCCTCTCAGGCGCGCCGGGACCAGTCTACCGGCTCCGGGGCCGGCGCGGCGGCATCCGCCTGCGCGGCGGAGGCGCTGCAGCGCCTCGCGCCGGTGACAGGTCTACCCTCTCGGGCGCCGCCGGAGGCCAGTCTCCGGCTCGGGCGCGGCGGCGGCATCCGCCTGCGCCGGGAGGCGCTGGCGCCCGCGCGGGTGAACAGGTCTACCCTTCTCGGGCGGCGCCGGAGCCAGGTCTACCGGCTCCGGGCGGCCGGCCGGCGCGGCATCCGCCTGCGCGCGGAGGGCTGCAGCGCCTCGGCCGGGTGAACAGGTCTACCCGCTCGGGGCCGCCGGAGACCAGGTCTCCGGCTCGGGGCCGGCCGGCCGCGGCGGCATCCCCTGCCGCCGGCGGAGGCGCTGCAGCGCCCGCGCCGGGTGAACAGGTCTACCCTCTCCGGCGGCCCGGAGACCAGGTCTACCGGCTCGGGCCGGCGGCGGCGGCTCGCCTGCCGCCGGGAGGCGCTCGCGCCTCGCGCCGGGTGAACAGGTCACCTTCTCCGGGCGGCGCCGGGCCAGTCTACCGGCTCGGGCGGCGGCGGCCGCGCCGCTCCGCGGCGGGAGCGCTGCAGCGTCCTGCGCCGGGTGGCAGGTCTCCCCTCGGGCGCCGCGGGACCAGGTCTCCGCTCCGGGCGCCGGCGGCCGTGGCATCCGCCTCGCCGGCGGACGCTCGGCGCCCGGGCCGGGGGACGAGTCTCCGCCTCAGGCGCCCCGGACAGGTCTACCGGCCCGGGCCGGCGGCCGGCGCATCGCCTGGACGGCTACCGCCGTCCCGGCGGCCCGGGACCAGGTCTACCCTCTCGGGCCGGCCGGCGCCGGGCATCCGGCTCCGGCGAGGGCGCGCGGCCGCCCCATCCGCCGGCGGTGAGAGCTCCACCTCGGCCCGGGTGACAAGTCTACCCGGCTCCGGGCGGCCGCCGGCGACCGGTCTACCGCTCCGGCGCGGGGAGCGGCAGCGCCCCCGCCGGGGTGAACAGGCTCCCTCCGGGCGCCGAGACCAGGTCTACGCTCCGGCGGCCGGCCGGCCGCGGACCATCCCCGGCCGGCGGCCGGACAGTCTCGGCTCGGCCGGCCGCGGCTCCCGCGCGGGGCTCGCTCGCGGGACAGGTCTACCCCTCGGGCGGCCGCCGGGACCAGGTCTACCGCTGGGCGGCCGGCGGCATCGCCTGCGCCGCGGGGCTGCGCGCCTCGGCGCGGTGAACAGGTCTACCCTTCCGGGCGCCGCGGACCAGGTCTACCGGCCCGGGGCGGCCGGCGGCGGCATCCCTCGCGGCGGGCGGCGTCCCGGCGCGGGTGACAGGTCACCTCTCGGCGGCCGCGGAGCCAGGCACCGGTCGGGGCGGCGGCGCGCGGCATCCCTGCGCGGCAGGCGCCAGCGCCTCGCGCCGGTGCAGTCTACCCTCTCGGGCGGCCGCCGGACCAGGTCTCCGGCTCGGGGCGGCGGCGCCGGCTCGCCTCCCGCGGGGGCTGGGCCCGGCCGGTGAACAGTTCCCTCTCGGCCGCGAGCCAGTCCGGCCGGCGCGGCGGCGGCTCCGCCTCGCCGGGGCGGCGCCGCCGGTGACAGTCACCTCGGCGTCGGCTCGGCGGCGGCGCCTCGCGCTCGGGCGCGCGCCTCGGCCGGTCCCTCGGGCGCCGGTCTACGCTCGGCGGCGCGGCGGCATCCCGGCGGAGGCGCGCGCGTCCTCGGCGCCGGGTGAACAGGTCTACCTTCTCCGGCGCGCCGGAGACCAGGTCTACCCGGCTCGGGCGGCCGCCGGCCGCGCATCCGCCTGCGCGGCGAGGCCTGCAGCGTCCTCGCGCCGGGTGAACAGGTCCCGCTCGGGCGGCGGCCGTCTACCGGCTCGGGCGCGGCGGCGGCGGCATCGCCGCGCGGGGAGCGCTGCAGCCTCGGCGCGGGTGAACAGGTCTACCCTTCTCGGCGGCGGGACCAGGTCTCGGCTCGGGCAGCGGCGGCGGCGCTCGCTGCGCGGCGAGGCGCTGCAGCCTCGGCCGGTGAACAGGTCTACCCTCCGGGCGCGGAGACCAGTCTCGGCTCGGCGGCGGCGCGCGGCTCGCCTGCCGGCGGGGGCTGCAGCGTCCTCGGCGCCGGGGTGAACAGGTCTACCCTCTCCGGCGGCCGCCGGAGACCAGGTCTCACCGGCTCCGGGGCGGCCGGCCCTGGCGGCATCTGCCGCCGCCGTCGGAGGCCTGCAGCGTCCCTCGGCGCCCGGGGTGAACAGGTCTACCTTCTCGGGCGGCGCCGGAGACCAGGTCTACCCGGCCCGGGGCGCGGCCGCCGGCACCGCCGCGCGGGAGGCCTGCAGCGTCCTCGCGCCGGGTGAACAGTCTACCCTTCCCCCTGGGGGGGCCGCCAAAAACCAGGTCTACCCGGCTTGGGGCCGGCCGGGCCCCCCGGCGGCATCCGCCTGCCCGCCGGCGGGAGGAAAACGCGGGGTCCTCGGCCCCGGGGTGAACCGTCTACCCTTCTCCCCGGGGGGGCCCCCGGGCCAGGTCTACCCCGGGTCCCGGGGGGGCCGGGCCCGGGTGGCGGCATTCCCCCTGCCGCCGGGGGGGAGGCGCTGGCCCCCCTCGGCCCGGGGGTTAACAAGGGCTACCCTTCTCCCGGGGGGGGCCCCCCGGGGCCAGGTCTACCCGGGTCCCGGGGGGGGCCCGGGCCCGGGGGGGCAACCGCCTGCCCGGCGGGAGGCCTGCCGGGCCCTTTTCCCCCCCGGGGTGCCCGGGCTACCCTTCTCCCCGGGGGGCCGC